>JAVTVY010051806.1:0-26733 GCA_036873755.1 Hanleya hanleyi
CTTGATAAGCACTTGATCCACATCTACCACGGCATCTTCCAATGCAGACCATAGATCAGGGTGAAGGGTAAAATGCACTGTATCCCCATCTAGCCGAGCCAATTGAGCAAAGAAAGGGCCGCGTCGGATGTACACATCGTGACACAAGTGGATGAGGTCGCCGTCCAGTTCACCAGACAACACCCGTTTGAATTTGGTCCAGCCCTCCCAGGACAGACGAATGTGGGCCGGGCACGGTTGTGTAGGGTCCGCATCACAGATGTCTCCCACCTCCTCCATGATATCGACCGTATCCGCATACACGTGCAGGAAAACCTCGGGGGTTAAGCTGAGATACGCCAGTATTATATGCTCCGTCATGGTCAGTACGTGAATGGTACCAGATTTGACTGTCTCTCGTATTTATAGGGGGAACCCCGTGAGATCAAAGGATTGGGTGGTCATGTCACTGGGCTGACTGAGTCTAGCCGGGTAATCAATGGCATCGTCGTCTGGTTCATGGCTAGACATTTGCTCATTGGGTTCTGCCGCTGCTTCTCCCAGGGCACGAGCCCACTCCAACTCGTCTGATGACCGCTCGTCCGGTGTAAACAGCTGGTCCACGATAGGCACCACTTTCTCGAAGGCTGTCCACAGATCGGGGTCTAGGGTGAAGCCTCGCGTAGGGTCTTGGTGGCGGCCCCGGCGTGGGAAGAAGGGTCCACGTTGTACGTAGATGGCATTGTCTATGTGGATGAGGTGTCCGTCGAGCTCGCCGCTCAACACCGTTTGAAATTTGGTCCAGCATGCGGTGTTTTCCAAAAAAAATTTCACCGTTTCGCTCGGGATGACCCTTCCATCGTGTTCTAAATGACGAGACGTGAAAAACAAATCCAATCAACCCATATCACAATGAACGTGTGTGAATTTCCCACGTTGGACCTATACCCCCATGGCCAGCCTATGGGCCTATATACAGACCTCGGTGACTTTTCCCAAAAATTTCACCGATTCGCTCCGGGACCCTTCCCATTGTCATTTTCTTGGCGAGACGAGAAAAACGCGACCCCACAAGCCATAGTAATTACAAGCGTCTAGTCCGTCATTCATAATCCAGCCGTCGTCCATTAGAGAATATCCGCGTCCATAATCCAAAGACCTATTCCATTTTCCATTTCCAGCCCACGAAAAAAATTGACCATCCCCATACCCCATACAGGCATTTTTCCTTATATTGTATAATACAGACCCCTATTGTAGGGGTAAAGTCCGTATTCCGCTTTTTATAGTTTCGGGAAAAAATCCTAATTTTACATGCACCCAGCCCATTGACTTGATAGGCAGGTCCCAATAAGCCCGGGGACCGATATTAGCCCTTTTGGCTAGGGTTGATAGGTGTTTTCCCCTATTTTAGGGGTAAAGTCCGTATTCCGCTTTGTATAGTTTCGGGGAAAAAATCCTAATTTTACATGCACCCATCCAATTGACTTGATAGGCAGGTCCCAATAAGCCCGGGGACCGATATTAGCCCTTTTGGCTAGGGTTGATAGGTGTTTTCCCCTATTTTAGGGGTAAAGTCCGTATTCCGCTTTTTATAGTTTCGGGGAAAAAATCCTAATTTTACACGCACCCACCCCATTGACTTGATAGGCAGGTCCCAATAAGCCCGGGGACCGATATTAGCCCTTTTGACTAGGGTTGATAGGTGTTTTCTCCTATTTTAGGGGTAAAGTCCGTGTTCCGCTTTTTATAGTTTCGGGAAAAAATCCTAATTTTACATGCACCCACCCATGACTGAATGCCCCTTCACGAATGCTTCACTTTGATACCTCACTCGACCCATTCGGTCCACTAGGGACCCACCCCTGTCACAAAACGTCCATTCCCATACTCTTTTTAGGCATTCCCCGTATACATTAACATTGGAAGTCACTTGGTTGACATGGGATTACTTTCTGTCCGCGGAATGACGGCATTACCACCAGACCGCGGAAGAATACAAAGGTTAAAGGTTGCCGGAACTACTTTTGACCTCCACGTGACCTTGAGCTGGTGGCGCCCCCTGGCGCCACAGAGGTGAAAGGCGATGTGGCGTCCCCTATACCTTTAACCTGGAAACAGCGCCCCCTGGTGGATGCAAGAGTTACCTCCCCCGGCAAAATAAGAGCCTTCGTGCCGTCTCCCTACTACTAACCAGTGTTGGTTGCCACGGCCATAACAAATCTGAATACACCTGATCATGCTTAATATTTTCTCGGAGCCGTCATGAAAGAGCTCTATATCTTTCCCAAATATCTCTCAAGGTACAATTTCACATTTTGTACGTGATCAACAGCTCTATGCTCAATAGATATGAGAAATAATTCTGTTTCATATTTGCATGTGGACTTAGATAAAGTAGTCGATCGATTCCCAATAAGCCCATGGGCATAGTTCAATATCGATGCGTGCCTATGCGAAACAAAAGTGAAAATAGAGCCATAAATCTACATACGTTTTGTTCAGATTTATTCTCCGGAAAACGCGCGCGTTGAAAAAATCTCCGGCGACCTAGGACCCCGGAGCTTACGGGGCCTAGACGCACAGTTGCCTGGCCTGTGGGATATTGGATGGTCGATGTCTACGTATACTTTTTTTCAAAAAATTATGAGAATTAATAAATATATATAATTTTTTTTAAATCGATTTTTTAAAAAATATTTTTTCTGAGTGTATTTCTCTTTCATCTTTGGTTCAGTTAAAGTCATTCCCTATAATGTCAAGCCGAGTTGCTACAGTTTTTAATTAGCTACCATACCCTGCCCTCTATGACATAGAATAAAAGTATGTCATAGAGGGCAGGGTATGGTAGATAATTAAAAACTGTAGTAGGCGGCCCAAGGACCCTCGCTTGTTGGGCTGTGAGGATTCGCTTAGCTTTGTGTAAGTCAATCGTATCGGTACGCGTATTGTTTCTAATGTCCCATGACGTAAAGGTCATCGTTTTATATGTGTTATATATAACTAGAAAGTCAAATGGATTCATGCATGATGTGTGAATTTTTCAATATCGGTGCGTGTTTATAAATGCGAAAAAAAACGTGAAAATAGAACCATGAATCGGCATACATTATGTTCAGATTTATTTCCGGAAAAAAACTTAGAACGCATCTCTTGTTTTTTGGGAATCATGTAATTTCCAGCTTAGTGCCGTGGAACTTATTTTTGTATTGTTCACACATGGGGTTGTTTGGGCGGGGTCATTTAGCATCAAGTCTACAACGGAAAAATGTCTCTCACACATTATTAGACCTATGTTATAACCAGTACCGACTTGAAGACGAGAATATATGGTAGAAGGACAGAACTTTCTGAGATATCACTGAATTGCATTCATATTAAAACATTTCTATTTTTCATTTTTGGCAGGGTGGTTTTCATTGGCTGATGGCGATGCCAAGCGGGCCCGTGTACACACTGCCCCAGAGAGTCTGGTGAATGACAAAGTTTCCGTATTTCTCAACACGACTAATGTGGCAGCTCTCCAGATGCAGTCGACGTCAGGTGCGGCTGTTCAGTTCTTACAGCGAACCCTACAACCGGGCGAATTGTTGCGAGTGGGAAAAATTTACGTGGGTGGTGTGACAGAACAGAAAAAGTGGAAATTGTCCATAGGCAAGAGGTCGAAAGAGAAGCAGAAAGAAGTAAAATATTTGCTGTGTTACGATGACAAAGATTTCGAAGTTTTGATCCCATTAGACACAGCTGTGAGATTTTACGAGATCTCCACAGAGAATAACAACAACACCGCGCGTTCTTCAGTCATTCGAATGTACGATATTTTAGGGAAGGAGAACTACCCAGTGTTGGCTCAAATGATATACGGTGAGCTTCCGGCTTTAATGTGCTCCTTTACTGGCTCCTTACATCTACTGGGGGCCTTTGAGGAACAGACAATTGTGGCGGCCACACTAGGGGAGGAAGTAAACATGATGTTCGAGATTGGCGTCGCTTCTTCCATTCGCTACAATCTTGCACTGAACGAGACCTACATACAGAACAGCGACCCCTACCGGCGAGCTGTATCGATGTGTAACTCGGATATGGCGGGCTATGTGGCCAATATGAAGCTGGCCTTCACGTTGAAACCGGAACTTGAAGAGTTGGATGATTTGAATTACGACTACTATGATATGGACAGTATCCCGAGTTATCGCGACGATTCCCTCAGTCTGAGGTCCACCACCAGCGAAAACATTCACATTCAGTCAAAAGAACATTTCAACGTGGACGTGTTTGCTTCCTCGTCTGATATTAAGACATTTCAATACGACACTGTTTCCATTTAACGCATAATAATAATAATAATAATAATAATAATAATCTTTCTTTTACCCTCGGTAGCCAGTTTGGCTATAAGCCAATCTTCCACTGGGCCGAGCACATTCATACACAGAAACATATCTCACAATCATACATCTGGTTTTGCGGTGTGGGAGGAAAGCCGGAGTACCCGGAGAAAAACCCACGAGCACGGCCTGGGACCAGAAACCCAATCTCATATACGACCGTTCGACGCCATGGGGAATCGAACCCGGGCCGCATTGGTGAGAGTCCGAGATGTTAACCACTGGACTAACCGTGCCATACGCTTACTTGTCAAGTAATCTTGGAAGGTGATACGTTGATTCAAGTTGGAGAGACGATGTCCTAGCTATCGACAAAACTATTTTCGGACTCGGTTGTCCAGTGGGGGTGATATGACGACATAAATCGGAATTCGTGGTTATTTCTACTGACTTGATGGCTCTTTCTGTATCATATATAAGGAGAGCAGGTTGGTCGGTGGTACCCGTATAAAAGGCTAATCGACTGTGAAATTAATAATGTGCAATGTCGAATACAAATAGAGAGACGAATTATTAGAGAAATTATCGAAACCTTAAATCAAAAGAATGGTCAGGTTTACATGTAGGGGCCTATGTTAAACGCAGAAGGCGAAAGAATAGAAAAGTGTAATTATGTCCATATATTTATATTTACTGACACTATATGACATTTCATTCCATGTTGGAGTGATATAAAATCTTATTGTTAAACATGTCCCATCACACAAAATTGATGTTAATAATAATAATAATAAAAATAAATAAATAAATAAATGAAAAATGAAAATCACGTTCATCGTTGAAGCATTGGTTAGTCAAGATATATTTAGGAGAAACCCTTAGCATTTTAATGTCAGTGTTTGATCAGACAGTATTTCTGGAAGGTAGGCGGACATTCTGGGATAATTTCATCTAAATATGTAAGTAATGGCTAAGCATTCGTAAAGAAGATCCATGAATTTATAACCAAACTACGAAATTATATAGGTAACCGGAAATGTGGAGGACCGTGTTCAATAAACCGAGAATCAAGACAGCAGAATCGAAGAATCTCAAATGTACTCTTGATATAAGTTTTGCTTTTGACAAATGGAGTCCTCGGGGGCGGGGGTCCTTTAATACTGCGTTAGATTCGTGTAAAATCAAGAGATATCAGACAGAAACACATAGGTCCACATGGAACAGATCAGTTGTAGAGAATTTAAGCCGCCGGGAACAAATCGAATGACCGAATTAAATCAACAAACATTAACGGGGACCAACCGAGGTAACAAATATCGCTTACTGATAACCCTATTGGTTTATACTGATAACCCTATTGGTTTATACTGATAACCGTATTGGTTTGTACTGATAACCGTATTCGTTTATATTGATAACCCTATGGTTTATTAGACACGGTCCCTACACTTGAACATAGGATTACGATTTATTACCGGTATTTCGGGAATTTACTGCTGTTTTCAAGAAATCCTACCTGGATATTTAGGGATTTCCCATGACTATTCAGTATCATTACCCGAGTATATCGAGATATTTTACTCCTCAGACAATATCAAGCAAAATTTTACTCTCAGACAAAATCAAGGAAATTTTATCCCTCAGACAAAGTCAGGCAGATACTTTTCGAGAAAATTAGTATGGACTAGAGAAACTGTTTTGGGGCAGATATGACTTATTGTAAATATTAGCAATATAAGAACCTCGTGATCCCACCAAATCTGTAAAATGATATAATAACTGTATTAACTATTCGCATCATATGCAGGATGAAATCCAAACGTTGTCTACCCAACTATTTTATATTTCGGAAGAACTATTTATCACTACGTTATACAATTGTACAACCATCGAGGTTTTACAGGGTTATTGTATTAATAAATAATATACATTGATAACTATCAGTCCTTGTTGTACTATTTTCTATCGTTTACTTATATTTCTCTATTAAAATTAACCATATATAAAGCAATTACTCGGCTCGATTATCTTTGAACTTCAGAACTTCTAATATGGCTTAATTCTTTGATGAGATTCTAATTTCAAATATACTCAGTTTTAACTGCCTTTACCGTATCACCCAAACCTAGCACAATAGAGCCATAACAGTTGCGTTTTTAGGTGAGGTGTTAAACAGACAAACTCCGAAGTAAAGTCACGAATAATACAACACTAATAAAATAGAAGGGGATTCCCATCAGTGTGTACAAGTAACATTTTTCACCACGGTAATTCGTATCGTGCAATTTCCACCCTTTAGTGTGAATTATGAAATGTCTGTTGGTGTTCATAAATCATTTTTGATTAAAGGGAGGCCACTCTGAGAAATACTGTGCATTTGTGGAGTGGAGAGCTTTTGACAGAAAGGAATTACCTCCCTTTCAACGCTACACTTTTACCACCACGCTCGTCCGCTGTCGCATGTTATACAAGTACGCTATTTCCATTTTACCCAAACTTCCAATCGAGGCTTCAGTTTAACAGGAACACTTCCCGGTAGCGATGGCCAGAATTTACTGTATTTCAAGTGAATTAAACAAAACTATGTTGATTTCAAGATGGGAATTATGGGAGCCCAGTTAAATTTTGCTCGGCATTTATCCTCAAATATCATCTAAATGTATTAATGGCTGTGAGTAGTCATATGCATGTACCTGCAACATGGAAGAATAAAGCTTTATTCTGCTCGAATCGTTAATTCTCTCCTTATTCAGCAATTTTGAAGAAGCCCAATTGCCAAAGACAAGTGAATGGGTCTGGAGTAAGTGACTCCGCCAATAAAAGACAGAAAATCAAGAATGACAAGATTGTGCTGCAGTCAGCTTGTGAGTATTGAGAGAGAGAGAGAGAGAGAGAGAGAGAGAGGGGGGGGGGGGAAGACAATTAAGGTTTAACGTCGCGTTCAGCAATATTTCGGCTATATAGCAAAATATTGGCTGGTGAGTAGAATCTGATCATGCTACTCTATTAAAGTTTAATTGTATCCAAGGGATGACCCGCCAAGGATGACACTCAGAGGTTCCCGAGGATCACCATCTCATAATGTCCCGAGGTTGATCCTGTCATTGTATTCCAAATAGGACCCCCCATAGTGTCACCGAGGATGAACCTGCAATAGTATTTCAAATCTGACCTCCTCATATTGTCCTAAGGATGACCCTTTCATAGTGTCGTAAGGCTGACCCTCACACGATGTCGTAAGGCTAACCCTTCAATAGTGTCCTAAGATTGACCCTCTCATAAAGTCGTAAGGTTGACTCTTTCATGGTGTCCCACGGATGAGCCTCCCTTAGTGTCCCGCGGATGACCCCCCAATAGCATCCTGAGGATAACTCTCCAATAGGATGACCTACTCATAATGTCGTAAGAATGACACTCCCGTAGTGCCCGACGGATGAACCTGACATAGTGTCCCAGTGATGACTCCAATGGTGTCCCGAGGATGAGCCTTTCATAGTGTCACGAGGATGACCCTTCCATAGTTTTCCGAGGATGAACCTGTCATAATGTCTCATGAATGACCCTTCCATAATGTCCTGAGAATGACTCTCCCATGGTGTCCTAAGGATGACACTCTGATAATATCGTAAGGATGACAATCCAATAGTGTTTCACGGATGAACCTAACATAGTGTCCCAGGGATGACACTCCTATAGTGTCCCGAGGATGACATATTTTTTCAAGGATGACTCTGCCATAGTGTTCGAAGGAAGACCCCTTCCATAGTTTCGCAAGAATGACTCACCCATAGTGTTTAGAGGATGACTACCATAGTGTCTCAAGAACGGCTCTCCCAGGGTCACAGGAATGATCAAGTGATGTGTCAAGATCATTGAGTAAATGGAATTTTTCTTATTCATTTTCTTCACTCGTTGAGCTATTCCATTCTTACCCTGCAAAGATTTCTTTGGTTTCTAAGATGATGATGATTGGCAATTGAATGAGCCTCTCCCAGCCTGTCTGGATTATCTACGCGAGAAAAGTCACCTGACGGATGTGACATTTGAGTTTTCAAAGGAAGACCCAGCAGTGAGATTAGATCCTGGCTGCCAGGAGCCGCGTATTTGAGGTCATTTCTATCGACCAAAACTGGACCAAAGATCCATCCCAATATCTGATTCTGATAACAGCTGCAAGACCTACCAAGAAATGCTCAAGTAAACATAAACAGTGCATTAAACTGTTGTAAAAATATTTGGCTGCCAAACGACCTGTGAATAGATCTTTTATTGTGCATGAAAATACTGGTTGTTTGAATAGGAATTCTCAATCATTTTTCAATAATATTTTGCGTTGGTTGTGCTAATCCCTTGATGAAATTTGGATGATCAGGCCTGGTTCCTTGAATGAAGTTGGATTGCTAGGAATGGTTCTTTAATGAATCTCAAATTATTCTCTGCTGCACTTTTATGCCTGATATCTGGTCTCCATTGTCAACGTCTAGTTCCAGACATAATACTCTTTACAGTGTCATCCATGCATTTTCAACATATGAGATAGAAAATGAAATGCATGTTGGGGGAATTGAATATTAAGTCAACCTTTATATGACATCTTCACACCTCCGTCAAAACTATCAAAATCACTGGAAGTTCACCAAAACGTTCACGGAATCATGATATTCTACCAGTGTCTTTTCTTCCTTATTGACAGATCCGGCTTCACGATGTATCACGAACTGTCGACGTGGATCATTGAATTGTCAAAAATGGTTCTCGGATAAATCTACAATTGTCAGGGTGGATCATTGGATTGTCAAGAATGGTTCTTTGGTGAATGCTGAACTGTCGGCATGGATCATTGGATTGTCAAAAATGGTTCTCGGATGAATCTTGAATTGTCAGGGTGGATAATTGGATTGTCAAGAATGGTTCTTTGATGAATCCTGAACTGTCGGCGAGGATTATTGGATTGTCAAAAATGGTTCTTTGGTGAATGCCGAACTGGCGGCATGGATCATTGGATTGTCAAAAATGGTTCTTTTGAGAATGCTGAACTGTCGGCATGGATAATTGGATTGTCAAGAATGGTTCTTTGATGAATCCTGAACCGTCGGCGAGGATTATTGGATTGTCAAAAATGGTTCTTTGGTGAATGCCGAACTGTCGGCATGGATCATTGGATTGTCAAAAATGGTTCTTTTGAGAATGCTGAACTGTCGGCATGGATCATTGGATTGTCAAGAATGGTTCTTTGATGAATCCTGAACTGTCAGCGAGGATTATTGGATTGTCAAAAATGGTTCTCGGATAAATATTGAATTGTCAGGATGGATGATTGGATTGTCAAGAATGGTTCTTTGGTGAATGATGAACTGTCGGCGTGGATCATTGGATTGTCAAAAATGGTTCTTTGGTGAATGCTTAACTGTCGACATGGATCATTGGATTGTCAGAAATGGTTCTCGGATAAATATTGAATTGTCAGGATGGATGATTGGATTGTCAAGAATGGTTCTTTGGTGAATCCTGAACTGTCAGCGAGGATTATTGGATTGTCAAAAATGATTCTCGGATAAATATTGAATTGTCAGGGTGGATGATTGGATTGTCAAGAATGGTTCTTTGGTGAATCTTGAACTGTTGGCATGGATCATTGGATTGTCAAAAATGGTTCTCGGATAAATCTTGAATTGACAGGGCGGATGATTAGATTGCCAAGAATGGTTCTTTGGAGAATACTGAACTGTCGGCGTGGTCATTGGATTGTCAAAAATCGTTCTTTGATGAATCAACTTCATCAGCATTATCTCCCTTGACCAAGTGAAGACTTGGATGTGTCTAAAATGTTTAGCTACTGAAATAGTATTAATATTGTGTTCTAAGAGTCAATGTAGGCCTATATATTATCACTTTCCAAATTGGGGCTGTCCAAAAATTAAATATTAACTATAAATAAATAGAAAAATTAACACAGCCCCTTCATGCCCTTGCCAGAAACACTTTGTTTGGGATCTTTGAACAGAAACAAAGACTTTATTTCCTGAGTAAATGTAAAAATCGAACATATTTTAATTATTTTATTCAAATTTAAATTCCACTTCTGGTATAAATGCACATGTATAAATGCATACAGAATGAACTGCATACAGAACAACGCAAAGAATAGGTACATGTATCTCATGCATTAAATACATCAATTCTTAACCAAAGATCAATACAAGAACTCGTTTTTAAGTATGTGTACCTTTCTATGTTAACAGATTGCAATCAGTAATGGGTGATATTACAAAGACATCATGATGTTATGTGTTGTTACGATTGGCTTAACTTTAAAAGCTGAAGATATTTCTAATTTGAGGGCAATGTGCAATCATACTAAATTTATTTTCATAACTTCATTTATCTGCACAATAAGCAACGTAATGAAGAATAGCAGGTGGATTTTTACAACATAATATAATAAGCATCATGGGTCTCCTTCAGTTTAGTGTAGACATATATACCCTTGAATATCTGTTACCATGATTCACTCATAATATTATCTGTAATACACTGATGGAATAAACATAATTATCTGATAGTATTATTAATTGTATGTTGTTTATAAATAACATGATGAACTTTTCTATTTGCTGGAATCCAGTCAATTGTTCCATATGCGCAAAAATCTCATGCTGTCATCATCATTCAATATGAATGTGGTACATGGTCATTAATACAGTATATGGGGAAGGTGATCTGTAACAGCATGGTTCTTACAACCCATCAAAATGGCACACTGTATGACATGTAAATTGAAAAATAACAAAAGTTGTACTGCAATTCATGGATTTAATGGTGACTATAAGAGATATTATCTGACCTGGTCTAAAAAATATTTTGCATTTGCTAAATTATCATGTGCTGGAAGGAGATGAAAATAAAAATTGTTATTTTATACTGTTATCGATGTTGCATCAGTGATACACGCATCTCTTTATTTAAAGGGTATGATATGTGGAAACAAGAAAAATAAAGAACAGGATTTGACACTTACTGTGTTCGTGTCGAGTTCACACAGGGATTTATTCAGTTACTGACTAACAAGATGTCTGCCGACGTATGCTGAACGCACATGGTATCTAAGACGGTTGACGGCATATGTCGTAAACAGGAACGACATTACAGCATACTCCAACTTTATTAATTGTCAAGATTATGTATCAGTGTGTCTACCAGGACAAATAAGATGGAAATATCATCATGATCGTGTGTGTGTGAAATTTGTTGATACACACCAGTTGAATCAGACTGGAATCTCTCATGGGCTGGAAGCAATGGTCAAGGAGGCCTGCCTGTAAATAAATTATTGGGAATTATAGATGAGGATACAAAATATATCAATTAAAACTGGTACCATAGAGAACCAAGATATTATGGACAAAATGATTATAACGATTAGTCAACTACCATTTTAGGCTGCCAGTACTTCAAGAAACCGAAATTTCATTTTACTCTCATTTGAAAAATAATCTCTCTTTTTTATTTATTTTGGGGAAACATCAATGCTTGGTGTTGGTTCATTTGCAGGTATATTTTCACCTTAAAATACATTTTAGCATTATATTGTTAAATGTGAAACGTGTTTAACAAATTTAGCAAACATATATGTGTGACTAAAGCAGTAGATTAGACTCGAGACACTGTCCATGTGATTTGCAAAACAATCTATCATTTTATCCCAGGACATGCATGCCAAGTGACCCCCCGCAACATTAAAATTTTGGGGTTTGTCGCGCTGAATTATCTCCCCAGGCGGCGCTCGTGTACATTCAGTCCTACAGATTTTCGCGGGTGTTCCCGACTGCACCAGTTCGCAATTCCAAATCTGTAACGCCCACACAAAGGATAGAAACCTCACAAACACCTAAGCGGGAATTTTCAGATATCATTGCCTATAAAGCGTATGTTGATTTTCCACAACTTGGTGCGTTGATCAGTTCCTTCATCTATAAAGTGGATACTAAACGAAAACATCTATACCAGGTTAGGGTCAACCCATACGCTCCCATACAAGCGTTTTTGAAGAATATTTCGTAATTCCGGTAGTCAACTGAATCTTTTTGACGAAAAAGAAAATGTCCGTATAATGTAGCTTCAACTCCTGAGATAGTGAGAATTCCATAATATGCAAAACATTTCATGCAATTTCACTTTCAGTTAAAAAGTGACTGCGTACATTCTGGCAAATTTCTATTTTTATTCCCATTTTCTCACATGGAATGTTTGCACCTACTAACCAAACTATGCGTTTAAGAATTTCATCAGCGGTAATTTTGTTTTGTAGAAGCTATTCACATAATCGACTTTTCCTCCGAACTGTGAGATTTTTAAATGAACGAAAATTCTAAAAGTATAACCCTAAAATGAAGTTTTATTAGTTGGCGCATCTTTTCATGTACTGATTAATTATTGGTAGCAAGTTTTCAAAGGAAATACACCGGGAAAGTAGCGAAACTCGCGCGTTTGAGGGTTTTTTCAAATAATTTAATTCATGCAAAACCCTGAATGTAAACTCGTCAGTGTTTTTTTTTTCAGAGGTGCGAATACATATTAGTGTCATATTCCAACTATCAATTTATCATTAAAAGTGCATTCGATAGTGGTAATATCAGATATTGAAATACAGGTACAGAACATTGACGATAGTAGTATAGAAAACCCCGAAAAGGTCAACTTTTGCCGGGGGAGGTAACTCTTGGTGGCGACAGGTGGCGTTGTTTCACAAGAGACCAAAAACTACCTCCAGCACAGAAGAGTTCCAATGGGGAGGTAACTCTTGATGCCCGTGATGATTTTTTGACATATTCCGGGTTATCTCCCCTGATTCGAACATTTGCATGCTAATTCTATACTGGAAAATGCCTGTATGGGGTATGGATGGTCCGATTGGGTCGTATGAGGTATCAATGTGAAGCATTCGTGAAGGGGCATCTAATGGGCTGGGTGTGGGGTTGAAATATCGTCATTCTGCACATGCGCGGTAGACCAAGGATATGGAAATAGACGTTTGGGGGTCTAGGGGAGCCACTAGTGGTACTATGGAGTCCTATGAGGTATCAATGTGAAGCATTCATGAAGGAGCATCCGACGGGATGGATGTGGGATTGAAATATCGTCATTCTGGGCATGCGCAGGCAGGCCGTAATATGGAAATAGACGTTTTGGGGTCTTGGTGGGCCACTAGTGGTCCTATGGAGTCGTATGAGGTATCAATGTGAAGCATTCGTGAAGGAGCATCCGACGGGGTGGGTGAGACGTGGAACTGTCGTCATTCTGCGCATACGCAGTAGACAAAGCGTATGGAAATAGACGTTTTGGGATCTAGGGGAGCCCCTAGTGGTCCGATGGAGTCGTATGAGGTATCAATGTGAAGCATATGTGAGGCGCCACCGCCTGGACTAGTGTCTCGGCCGTTGTCAACATTCTGTGCATGCGCAGACAGGGAATTGTGGGAAAAGTGCATTGAAGGAACGTTTTGGGACTGAGGTGGGTCTCTAGTGGGCCGATGGGGTCGAATGAGGTATCAATGTGAAGCATATGTGAGGGGGCATCCGCCTGGACTAGTATGACGTGGAACTGACGTCATTCTGCGCATGCGTAGTAGACAAAGTGTATGGAAATAGACGTTTTGGGATCTAGGTGAGCCCCTAATGGGCCGATGGAGTCGTATGAGGTATCAATGTGAAGCATTCGTGAAGGAGCATCCACCTGGACTAGTGGCTCGGCCGTTGTCAACATTCTGCGCATGCGCAGACAGGGAATTGTGAGAAAAGGGTATGGAAATAGTCGTTTCGGGGTCTAGGGGAGTCCCTAGTGGGCTGATGGGGTCGAGTGGGGTATCAATGTGATGCATACGTAAGAGAGCATCCGCCTGGACTAGTGTGTCGTTCGTGTTCAACATTCTACGCATGCGCAGACAGGGAATTGTGGGAAAAGGGTATGGAAATAGACGTTTTGGGGTCTAGATGGGCCACTAGTGGTCCGATGGAGTCGAGTGAGGTATCAATGTGAAGCATTCGTGAAGGAGCATCCGCCTGGACAAGTGTGTCGTTCGTGTTCAACATTCTGCGCATGCGCAGAATGGAATTGTGGGAAAAGGGAATGGAAATAGACGTTTTGGAGTTTACGTGGGCCACTATTGGTCCGTTGGAGTCGAGTGAGGTATCAATGTGAAGCACACGTGAGGGAGCATCCGACTGGGTAGATGTGGGGTAGGAATATCGTCATTCTGCGCATGCGCAGGCAGGCCGTAATATGGAAATAGACCTTTTGGGGCCGATATGGACCACTAGTGGTCCAAATGGGTTGTGGGAGGTGTCAAAGTGAAGCTTTTGTGTGGTAGAGTCAGAATGGCGTGTTGTTTATTGCAAGTGGCGTCAATCTGCGCATGCGCAGTTGGGTGTAGTAAGTAAAGTGGCCATTTTGGGGAAGTGAAGGCAGGTATTTGGTAGCTCTCGGGGTGTAGATTACAAGCGTCTAGTCCGTCATTCATAATCCAGCCGTCGTCCATTAGAGAATATCCGCGTCCATAATCCAAAGACCTATTCCATTTCCATATAACAGTATTAGCACCAAATTCAAAAAGACAAAAGTATACATAAACATAGGCTTGTTTCCTGCAAGAGAGAAGCGGTCAACAGTTTTCAATGATGCCGGCAAGACATCATGATGTTCCAAAATATCAAATCCGTATCGCTGATCAGTATTCTTAATCCATAATATTCGTTATAGAGTCGTCATCTAAAAATGATGTACCTCAGTCACGCTTTGATTGTGACTGTTCATATGAGTACCATGAGGATCTTGAAGTACATGGGCTCATACGGCCCCTAGCCCCGGGTTAAGCGGAATTAGACACATGTTACGAAACGTAGCGCCATAGATCTTGCACGCTACGTTCGTATTTTGCTATCAGCATGCGATATGTATCGCCAAATTTGAGAAACTTTGAGTGGAGGCGCTTGATGGAATAGCCCTGTTTTATAAGTTTCTGCAACAATGTTTTGTGACGTTGATTAAAATCATCACATTTAACACAGGATCTAGCAAAGACCCCGATTTGAAGGATGTCCACTCCATCTGTGACGTCATCGGTGAAGTCATCAGTAGAAGTAGTAGCCAAAGTGGGCATTTTGGGGGTGTGAAGGAAGGTGTTTTGGGGTAGAAATGGGCCATTCTTGGTCCGAATGCGTCGTGTGAAGTGGTATATTGTAGAAACGCCCGTCAACGCCAAGTTCAACGCTTCAACGCCCTGGTGAATTAGCCCAAAAGCTCTGATTTTCATTGAATTGTCACTAATTCATTGGAAATGCAGATGAGAGAAAAACAACAACAACAACAAGGATGACAGATGAGAGAACAACAACATCAACAACAACAACATTTTTTCATATAGTTTATTCTCCCCAATGTTACATCATACCCACGCTGGGGGAGCCGCGTTGGGTATGTTTACAATTCGAGAAGACTCTTGTCCAATCAGAGGCCGCCATTTGGCGCTGCATCTGTCATATTCGTTCTTGCCCGTTAGATGTATTCTCGGCTGCACTTGTCCAATCAGAAGCCGTCCTTAAGAAAGTCCCATCTTCGGCCATGTTCGCTCTCATCCGTTCGTTCTAATCGTCGTCGCGCAGGTCTGGATATTGTTCGGGCAGCATGTCCTGAAACACTTGTTTGCGCAATCTGATCACATTTTCCAGGGCCTCGGTGGGTGGTAGCCTCATATTCTCTTCCAAGTGACGCTTTGTCTTCATGATGGACCTGTGCGTGGGGTCGCCTTTCATTTCAAGCGGTAGTAAGGTATACTGTTCATAGATCGCCATGGCTGTTTTGCTGATGCGGGGGCGCATTTGGGTGTACGCCTGTTGTAAGTTATCCTCTACCGCGTCCTCGATCGCTTCAGCGTGAGTATTGATAGCTGCTGTCACAATACGATCCCAAAAGGTAGGTTCTGCCTCACTTTCCTGGGATGTAGGCTGACTACCTGAGGTCAAGCTCTCCGTATCAGTAGACAGACTGTCAGCAATCTCTGTTTCGGTATCAGTCGATACACTCTCAGCGGTCTCTGTATCAGCATCCGCCTCAACGGGCTTCTCGGAGTCTTCAATCCCATGTATATTTTTCTGGTGTCGCATCATATCGTAATGTCTGGTGAACGTGCATTCACACTCAGAACAAGTATAAGCCATGTTGACGGTTGAAGTTAACCACCAACCCGCCAACGCCCACTGTTACGCCTTAACGCCCTATCTGTACGCCTTAACGCTCGTCTCAACGCTTTAACACACTTTCTTAACGCTTTAACGTCGTTTAATGATGCGTTCGAACAAATGTTGCATTTGTGCTATTGCTCTGACATACGCCACTTTCCAGTTCATCCCCCAGGTTTTCAACATCGACGCTGTTCTTTCGATTTCCATATGGACTGGGTCCTTGTCCAACAATTTCATATGGGTCACGAGGTCGACATACTGCTGACGTAAAGCCCGTCGTAGTCTGGGTGGCAATGTGTTATGGGCTAAAATTGCGGCTTCTTTTTTCGAATATCCTTTGTGTTGAAACTTGTTTTCTGTGGCCCTCAACGTCTCGCCCATCTCGGCGTCCATACTTTCTTTGAACAAATCCTTCCATAGCCTCGAGATCACATTATGTTCATTCCCTTGTACGGGTTCGGGTTGGTCCTTCACGGTTGGATGATATTCCGGGACTGATGGTATGAAGCGGACCCGCTGTATGGGTGTGGGTTGCTGCTGCTGCTCTGCCAGGATTGGACTCGGCGGATGGTGTAGGGGTATATGACGTTGCGGTGATTCCTCGCCGGGTAACAGGTGGGTCGTCAGCCGACGATCTTCGGGGGTATGGGGCGTACGGACGACTTGTCGCCCCTTGAAACGCCTGCATGAAATGGTCGATGTTCTGAGGATAAATTCGACTACCAAACACATGGAATTGTCCTCTGTCAATGGGATTGGAGAACAACACAAAGTGTTGGCAGTTCAAGGCAATATCTCTGGACGCCTTTCCTTGAGGAAAGAGATTCTGGGTCAAATAGATGACGGGCAGATTCCGATGATGGGATCCATTAGTAAACAAGTCGGCGACCTGTGAATTGTCCTTGGCCGCACTCGTCAGATCATCTAGCACTACCACGTTGGTCTGCTCGGGGTCAAAGTAATACGGTTCGTTTATGTCGTGGGGAATCCCTGGGACGAAGCTCACATTCTGTAACCTTGTAGTTTCGTAGGCGGGCTGCCATTGGCTATAACGCCTAACAACACGTGTCGGAGCTGGGGTTGCCACACCTTCCTCTAAGAACTTCATCACCCAGGACGTCTTTCCACATGCCGTAGGGCCGCTCACCGTCATCGTATAGAGATGCTCTACTGCTCTTGTTGGACCTATAGCGGGACTCGGCTGTGTCTCTTGGTTGTGTTTGCGTTGAATGTGCCTGAGCATATTATCGCGACGAGAGAAGGTTCTCTGACAGAACGTACACGTACACGACATGTTCGTCAGTCGACCAATACATATGGACTGATGAGGGGCACATGTTCATTCCTATATTTACAGACACTACCTCCACCAACACCACCACCGGGCGTTGACGGGCGTCAACGCCCGGTGGTGGTGGTAGCTCCCGTGTGGCAGAGCTCTTGGATCGGAGCTCTTGGAGCTCAAAGCTTGTGGAGCTCAGAGCTCGGAAATGGCGTCATCGCATGCATGCGCGCGTACTTGTGCTGCACCCGCACCCTGGTGTACCCTATTCCCTACGGGCTATAGGATACAGGGTGCACCACAGGTCCGCGCGCATGCATGTGATGACGTCATTTCCGTGTACAGGCGTACACCCAAATGCGCCCCCGCATCAGGAAAACAGCCATGGCGATCTATGAACAGTATACCTTACTACCGTTTGAAATGAAAGACAACCCCACGCACAGGTCCATCATGAAGACCAAGCGTCACTTGGAAGAGAATATGGGGCTACCACCCACCGAGGCCAGATTCTGAAAATGCGATCAGAATGCGCAAACAAGTGTTTCAGGACATGCTGCCCGAACAATATCCAGGCCTGCCCGACGACGATTAGAACAAACGGATGAGAGCGAACATGGCCGAAGATGGGACTTTCTTAAGGACGGATTCTGATTGGACAAGTGCAGCCGAGAATACATCTAACGGGCAGGAACGAATATGACAGATGCAGCGTCAAATGGCGGCCTCTGATTGGACAAGAGTCTTCTCGAATCGTAAACATACCCAACGCGGCCTCCCCAGCGTGGGTATGATGTAACATTGGGGAGAATAAACTATATGAAAACTTGTTGTTGTTGTTCTCTCATCTGTCATCCTTGTTGTTGTTTTTCTCTCATCTGTCTATATCATGGCGTCAAGGCATTATGCTAGGGCGTTAAGGAGGACGTTAACGGGCGTCACTGCATTTCCAATGAATTAGTGACAATTCCATGAAAATCAGAGCTTTTGGGCTAATTCACCAGGGCGTTGAAGCGTGGAACTTGGCGTTGGCGGGCGTTGCTACAAGATGCCACTTCACACGACGCATTCGGACTAAGGATGGTCCGTTTCTACACCAAATACCTTCCTTCACCGCCCCCAAAACGCCCACTTTGGCTACTACTCGTACTGATGACGTCACCGATGACGTCACAGATGCAGAGGACATCCTTCAAATCGTGATCTACACCCCGAGGGCTACAAAATGACACCCCACCCGACGCATTCGGAGCAATAGTGGTCCATCTCTACACCAAATACCTTCCTTCACTGCTCCAAAATGGCCACTTTACTTACTACACCCAACTGCGCATGCGCAGATTGACGCCACTTGCAACGAAAAACACATCATTCTGACTCTACCCCACAAAAGCTTCGCTTTGACACCTACCACAACCCATTTGGACCACTTGTGGTCCATATCGGCCCCAAAAGGTCGATATTACGGCCTATTACGATATTACGTTCCATATTACGGCCTGCCTGCGCATGCGCAGAATAACGATATTCCTACCCCATATCCACCCAGTCGGATGCTCCCTCACGTGTGCTTCACATTGATACCTCACTCGACTCCAACGGACCAATCGAGGCCCACCTAAACCCCAAAACGTCTATTTCCATTCCCTTTACCCAGAATTCCCTGTCTGTGCATGTGCAGAATGTTAAACACGAACGACACACTTGTCCAGGCGGATGCTCCTTCACGAATGCTTCACATTGATACCTCATTCGACTCCATCGGACCACTAGTGGCCCACCTAGACCCCAAAACGTATATTTCCATACCCTTTTCCCACAATTCCCTGTCTGCGCATACGCAGAATGTTGAACACGAACGACACACTAGTCCAGGCGGATGCTCCGTCACGTATGCATCACATTGATACCCCACTCGACCTCATCAGCCCACTAGGGACTCCCCTAGACCCCGAAACGTCTATTTCCATATCCTTTTCCCACAATTCCCTGTCTACGCATGCGCAGAATGTTGACAACGGCCGAGCCACTAGTCCAGATGGATGATCTTTCACGAATGCTTCACATTGATACCTCATACGACTCCATCGGCCTATTAGGGGCTCACCTAGATCCCAAAACGTCTATTTCCATACACTTTGTCTACTGCGCATGCGCAGAATGACGTCAGTTCCACGCCATACTAGTGCAGGCGGATGCCCCTTCACATATGCTTCACATTGATACCTCATTCGACCCCATCGGCCCACTAGAGACCCACCTCAGTCCCAAAACGTTCCTTCCAATGCACTTTTCCCACAATTCCCTGTCTGCGCATGTGCAGAATATTGACAACGGCCGAGACACTAGTCCAGGCGGATGCCCCTCACATATGCTTCACACTGATACCTCATACGACTCCATCGGACCACTAGGGGCTCCCCTAGATCCCAAAACGTCTATTTCCATACCCTTTGTCTACTGCGCATGCGGAGAATGACGTCAGTTCCACGTCTCACCCACCCCGTCGGATGCTTCTTCACGAATGCTTCACATTGATACCTCATACGACTCCATAGGACCATTAGTGGCCCACCAAGACCCCAAAACGTCTATTTCCATATTACGGCCTGCCTGCGCATGCGCAGAATGACGATATTTCAACCCCACATCCACCACGTCGGATGCTCCTTCACGAATACTTCACATTGATACCTCATACGACTCCATAGGACCACTAGTGGCTCCCCTAGACCCCAAAACGTCTATTTCCATACCCTTGGTCTACCGCGCATGCGCAGAATGACGATATTTCAACCCCACACCCAGCCCATTAGATGCCCCTACATGAATGCTTCACATTGATACCTCATACGACCCAATCGGACCATCCATACCCCATACAGGCATTTTCCCGTATAGATTTAACATGCAAATGTTCGAATCAGGGGAGATAACCCGGAATATGTCAAAAAGTCATCACGGGCATCAAGAGTTACCTCACCATTGGAACTCTTCTGTGCTGGAGGTAGTTTTTGGTCTCTTGAGAAACAACGCCACCTGTCGCCACCAAGAGTTACCTCCCCCGGCAAAAGTTGACCTTCTCGGGGTTTCTATACTACTGACGATTGTTCCTAACCTGTATACAGTGTACGGTGATTGTCTTCACCTAGACGGTGCTTTCACATCAAAACTGCAGCGATCGTAAAATTGCATTTTCATAGCGGTACACATGCCCAGTATTTAACAAAGTCTATTCCATCCCAGGCACTGGCTAATCATGCCGGCCCAACGATTGTACAATAAAACTAAGACTCGAGCGAAAAGTATTCGACACTCAAAATACAAACGCTCTAAGGAACATCTGAACAAGGAAAATACTAAAGTTAAGCTCATAATTCGGGTACAGACACGCAAATCATATATTCGAAACTTATCAAAATATCCTCTATAACAGAGGATGATGTTTTGCTCTTATCCATGGCCTATTCTTTGTGCCCACGCCGACAATCAGCAAGTTATCTGTCATATATTTTAATCTATGTGAACGCAATACGCGCATTATGGAGATCTTTGATCGCAAACACAATGGGTGAGAATAGCGGACCGTGCTTTTAAACATGGCAGTGTGACTAACGTCACAGGACCTACGAAGCAGGGTTTGATATGATCTAAGTGTGTACTCCAGAGATGACTTGGGGGCCCTATCTGCCACCGTGAGAGAATTTATATAGCAGTCTCTAATTGAATTTATATGGCAGTCTCTAATCTATTAACTTTCCCAGATGTCACCTCTTGTGAGCCATTAGCATAGCAACTATTATCGCCCTCAGTTCATATTACCCTGGACACTGATCAGCGCAGCAGTACAGCACGAGGTCACCCATCCAAGTCTTGACCGGACTCAAAGTCGCTTAACTTCGAGAACCGGTGTGTCCAACGTGATATGCCGTATGAGGGAACCTTCAAAGGTTACAGTGAAACATACAGCCAAGGGTTGCCGATGAGCATGATAGTGCACTCGCTGAGCCATCAATAAATAATAAAAAAATAATTATAATAATTTTTATCAGAATTCAATCAGCTCAGAACTTGCTGGTAACAATGCCCTAATGCACGGTCATGCCAAAAATCAAGGTTCTAATGTCAACGGTTCTCCTTATTTTGCCGACGAAAGGTGTCGGACGAACTCACTGACTACCCGACAATTTGCAAACGGTAGCCTACTTCGCAGGAAAATAATCCAGTGGAGAACTATTTATATAGTACCAGAATGGAAATAAATTCCAGATAAAATCTACCAACAATTTACCAAAAGGAGAGAGTCGCTCAAATCAGATATTATTACAAACACGACAAAACAATAGCACTGTCTTTCTAAACATGTGAACAGTGTGACTAACGTCACAGGACCTACCACAGGGCTAAGTAGCACTGTTTTGTCAGAGATGTTTTTAAAAATTTAATTTTTTTTTTTTTAAATTTTAATTTTTTTAAATTTTAAAGTTTTAATTTGTTTTGAACATCTTGGAAACACTAAGTTATTATATATCTTACTATAATACTCATACATGGTCATATTTTAAAGCGCGAGCCCGTGTTTGCCAAGCATAGAAAATTACACTATATAGTATATACCCTATACAATAGACCAGGTGAACAACATGGCCTCGAAAATGACGCTGAGAGAAAACACCACCTTCTTTTAAATCGGTCTAGCGATCGAACCATCTAAATATGATCGGAATATCTCTAAATATAGCCTTTTCGATATTCCAACCAATCAGCGTCGAACTTTTATCGCCGACTCGGCCAGAAGAAAATTCAAAAGGAAGCCGGGTTTGAAGTTAAAATGGTTGGAATACAAGAAAACACGCATGGATTTACCATAGGGCGATGTCATGGAGTAATGTCAGCACAGGTACGTTATGTATTGACACCCTGCTTGAAAAGCAGACCAATTTATGCGGTGATTGAAGAGATGACTGGCCAAAACTGCCTGTCCATTGCGGTTTACATTGACAAATTCTGGCCACGATCTTGTCCGACTAAAGAAAATTCAGCGTAACATCGGACTTCATCTGGGTGTACAGTGATAATTAGTAACACTTGTTGGGATAATGACACGTCGACATACACTATAGCATGTCCTCGTTCAATCGCATACAACTTTGGCACATTTCGTGCGCTGGGTCGATCGCTAGACCGATTTAAAAGAAGGTGGTGTTTTCTCTCAGCGTCATTTTCGAGGCCATGTTGTTCACCTGGTCTATTGTATAGGGTATATACTACGTGAGCAGAAGTAGGGTTTGATATGATTGAACTATTCTACCCAAAGAAAATAAATTAAGACCCTTTAAACACGCCGTCAATGCCAGATGTTGAGTTTTATACAGCTGTAGATCAGGGCACTGGGTGCATATATCATGTTTCCATACACTTGATGCACGTGTAACGAAAGTGCAGAATGACAACGACCCCTTGGGATCCCCTTTAATCAGCCACTGCTTGTGTTCTGACACGTGACTACTGTGAAATCGAAAGTGACATTGTGTTTATGTGTGCGGTTCACTTACCTGGTGGAATCCAACGCTGTAATTTTCCTAGAATGAACTATAATAATCCGGGAGACAGACAATGCCTCGAAATCCCGGTGAAGTTATCTCAAACGACCAGTCGGGACGATAATAGGGACCCTGGTGAGCTACTCGCTTCGCTGAGAATGACGTCAGTCAGGAATCCGGAAGTCGGTTCCAGTGAATATGCAGATTAGTGACAGTGAACTTTGCGGTCGTCGTGTGAATTAACTAGAGGGAGTTGGAAGCTGAGATTTACCAGTTATGTCCGTTATGAATTATGGTTTGTTCCTCCATAGCCATATTTATCCAGCGAAGTCCAGATAAACTGATCGGGAAATGTTGTAAGTGACAAGAAAGAGGGCGCTGTCATCTTCGACGACGTGTTTCTACCTTTATCCGCAGAAGAGCGGTAGCCCTATATAAGCCGGACTCTCGCTGAAACGAGGCAGACCAGCAGAAACATCGAGGTGAGAGCACACGCCAAATCATTTGGGGAGAAGAAATCCAATACATTGCCGGGCCGGAGAAAGGCCGCCGCCGAATTGGAGAAGTACCGCCGCCGAATTTGTGCCGCCATATATTAGCCGCATCTCTCTTTGCTTTCAATCGTATCGCACAGTTGTTCAAAGATTGCGCTGTGGTTAGTGTATCTATTAAGCTATATCCGGTAGGGGATGCGAGTCCCTGTGAAGAGGATATAGCTATACAAAACCATACACAGTTCCTACATAAACAATTATTCATGCACACATGTACTTAAACCACAACCCACGGGTTGAAATACATTCACGCTAACACCCACAAGCTATAGGTTCGAGCCTATAGCTTGATATATCTACACCTACCCAGTAAATCGTACGATAAACGATTATCCATTCACGGCCCCATAAGCCTATAGTCTCTCACCACCCTGTACATATATTGAGTAATTCACGGCCAATGATAGATTACTACTGTCTCATACAGTAGTATATAGAGGGGGAATCCTTGACCAGATGCCCATCTATTGCGGAAGACCCTGCAGTAGTATAGAGAGAGGGTTCAAGGGTCAACTGACCATACAGTAGTATAGAAGGAGGGTTCCTATACTAGTTGACCATACAGTAGTATAGAAGGAGGGTTCCTATACTAGTTGACCATACAGTAGTATAGAAGGAGGGTGCCGATTCCAGGTGCCCATACAGTAGTATAGAAGGAGGGTGCCGATTCCAGGTGCCCATACCGTAGTATAGGAAGAGGGTTACTAGACCAGGTGCCTGCCTATCCACCGTGTGTTATCGATGTCCGATCCTATGTGGACCGTGTAGCCGTGAACTCTAGCCTTGATGATTCGTCCTTGTAGCCGGGCCGCGGAGTGAGTCGCCGTGAGCGGGGTCGCTGAAGCCTGGGGGTATATTCCTACGAGGGGTGCCGTCTGCTGCTGTGGTGAGCCGTGCAGTTGAATAGTCCTGCGGTGTTACAGAGAGACGGGCCGGTGCCGTAGAAGCCTTTGTACTGTGATAGTACTGTCGTGCCCAGGCCGTCCGCATCCATTGACGGTTATCAACGCTTGGAGGGGCTTAGTCGCGTAAGACGAGACACGACGACGACGAGAAGTCCATACCACCCGAGGGAAGAAGACCGGGGGAAGGAAGACACACGTCGGACATAACCACGGGAGGGCCAGGTCGTGTAAGACGAGACACGACGCAGTGTTCATCCATACGGGAGTGAACGAAGACCTGGGGAAGGAAGGCAGACGTTGGACCTTTCCACGTATATCTAGGGAAGGACGATAGACGCTGGATCCTACCACAAAGCCCTGGGGAAGGAAGATAGAAGCTGGACCCATCCATGAGAGAACCGGTCGTGACCAGACTGTGGCTGTGACCAGGCCTGCTCGCGTTATAGCTAGGGCTATATATATTTTGTATATATTTTCTATTGAACTTCGGTTAAAGATAACTATAAGAGTACAGATAATTCATAGAGTAGGGATCTTCTTTGCAGGGATTATACGCTACCACGATTTGAATCCTGTATACCTGCTCAAAGAATTATATGTCAGTATTGCATTAATTTGCTTTGGTTGTCATTACAGGTCTTCCTTTCCAACCTCCCTGATCCAGACAAGGTGACAGGTTGAATCGAACTCCCTCGTTGGCCAGGATCAGTGCCCGAGTGCGTTCCCAGTAGCCTGACAGTTTGTCTTGGGGACCCTGCGCACTCTGTGGATCTGAAACATCCATTATCCCACGTTATAGAAGTAGAAACGTTCCAACTGGTGGCAGCGGTGGGATGGCCAACTTCTGGGAGACGAAGGAAAGGAGACCAAGCCTGGCGGATAGAATGGATCCGGACCAGACAACCATGAATAGAACTGAAGATTTCGGCGCCGAGTTACGACAACCGGGAGCCCGGGGCCAACCATCTGACGGAAGAGGAGCCCGACCGAAATTATTCACAACGCCGAGTCCACGGGAACGACGTGAGACGGGAAGAGGCATGGCTTCCGGACGATCAACCACGGCGACACTGGGGTACGAAAATCTTCTTGACCTGTCCACGCTGGAACTGGGATCGGTGCTGTTGGCACCACCGGCCGAGCTGACGCCACGACCTTCAGGGGAGACGTCTACCGAAGATCGACTGAGGGGGCGTGGGCCAGTGCCTGAACAACCCGACGTTGACCTAAGACGAGAGGTAGAAGACCAGCGTAATGTCTCAAATGCATTATGCACAGCGATGACCGCCATGATGGGACAGATGTCCACGATGCTGAGAAATCAAAGTTCCGGTGACGAGACGACTCCACCGAGGGCGGAAGATTACAGCCATTCTGGGCCGGCCGGACTGGAAGGAGAGCGCCGAGCCGCAGAGACGCCACCACGGGGGCGAGATGAGTCACCGCCAAGAAGACGCCGGGACGAGCCGCCTTCAGTTTCATGGGACCCTCCGTTGCAGACGTCCACGCCCATGGGGGAACCTAGACGGCCGAAGACGACAATGGTGAAGGCCGCTACTTACGATGGTACCACGCCATGGCGGGATTATATGGCTCACTTTGGGCACTGCTCTGTGATCAACGGATGGACCTACCAACAACAGGGTCAATACTTAGCCGTCGCTTTAAGGGGGTCAGCGCAACAGGTGTTAGCCAGCCTTAAGTCTGCACCAGGCAGTACCGACTACCACCGTTTGAAGGAAGCCTTGGAGAAGCGATTTGCCCCGCCTAATCAGATGGATATGTACAAGGCACAGCTGAAGTCCAGGCACCGTGTGAGGGACGAAGACCTTCCAGGCTTGGCTCAAGCACTAATCCGCCTGGCCCAGCTGGCCTATCCCGACGCCGGAGACGATGTTCAGGATAC
>JAVTVY010051807.1:0-27433 GCA_036873755.1 Hanleya hanleyi
CAGTAGTGGTGAGTGATGGCACGCCTCTCCATCGAGTGCACTCTGTGGAGGACCGCTTCTGTGAACTCGTTCAGGATCTGCCGTCGTCCCTCGTTGTCGTCGCCATCTGCAAACATGGACCGGACCACTGCTCGGTAACCCGTGAATGAATTCACCACGGTGGCATACTGTAAAATGCGAGTCGCATGGGGCTGGATCTCCGCCATGGCTCTGCAACCGTAGAAATGAAGGTGTGGGATGCCGAGGGACGTGTTTATAGACCAGATGTAGCTCTACGGGTGTAGTCCGTGATACGCAGTATTCTGATGGGTTATGTGGCTCCTATAGAGATAGTACTTCATCGACCATGGGAATTACTTTTTCCAAGGCTGTCCATAGATCAGGGTGCAGAGTAAAACCACCTTGCTTGAGACAGAGAAGTCGAGCAAAATAGGGACCGCGGAAAATGTAGACGTCGTCACACAGGTGAATGCTATCACCGTCCAGGTCACCCAATAACACCCGTTTCAAGGTAGTCCAGCCTTCCGGAGATAAAGAGACACGCGCTGGTTCAGACGTACACCAACACCTACTGTCGTCATCGATGAGCTCCACACGTTTGGGATACAACAATAGGGTGCAGTCCGGTGTAAGAGTGCGGGTCTCCCTCACACGCTCGCCTTCAGGCAAGACTTCAACGGCAGGTACTGCTGGGTCCCAGGGAAAATCTTCTCCACGTCTCATGCTTTTCGTCTCATACAAGCGGATAGGCAAGCAGGCTGGCTGGCTAGAGGTGAAGCAGACTAGAGGTGAAGCAGGCAGGCAGGCAAGTAGGCTGGCAGGCAGGTCAGGTAAGTCAGATTGAATACACCCCTTCCCTAAAAATCGACTCCTTTTATACGTTTTTCTACAGGCCGCCATCTTGTACCCACCACACGACACAAAAACAGGCCGCCATCTTGTACCCACCACACGACACACAAACAGGCCGCCATCTTGTACCCACCACACGACACAAAAACAGGCCGCCATCTTGTACCCACCACACGACACAAAAACAGGCCGCCATCTTGTACCCACCACACGACACAAAAACAGGCCGCCATCTTGTACCCACCACACGACACAAAAACAGGCCGCCATCTTGTACCCACCACACGACACAAAAACAGGCCGCCATCTTGTACCCACCACACGACACACAAACAGGCCGCCATCTTGTACCCACCTCCCACCCCACCACAGGCCGCCATTTTACAAGTAATTAATTAAAATTAATTAATTAATTCATTTATTTATTTGAAATACTAGTACCCATCCTCCGTATAGCAGAACTGTACAACCCAGAACAAGTCTAGACATGCCTTGATCACGTGATCGTCATTGGGAAACCCCCACTGGGGAATCCCCCGCCGCACTTCCGCCGCAAATTTTACCCGGGGGGGAACAAAAAAGTAGGTCAATGCGACTCCTGCCGGTAGTTAGCTACTACTGAGGGCTATAGCTGGAGTTACGCAGTTACGATGAGAAAAAGATAAAGGGTTTGACGAAGATCCGAAGTTACGCTGCGAAAAAGGGAAATTCGCAGAAGTTACGCAGTTACACTCTCAGGAAAAGAGAGTTCTATATAGCTGGAGTGATGCAGTTTAGGCTGAGCAAAACAGAAAGTGTCTGACGAAGTTACGCAGTTACGCTAAGCAAAAAAGTAAATGGTCCATCGCCGAAGTTACGCATTCCGACAGAGCGGTTTATAGCTGGAGTTACGCAGTTGCGCTGAGAAAAAGAGAAAGGGTCTGACGAAGTTACACTGAGCAAAAATAAATGGCCTATCATCGCCGAAGTTACGCAAAGTGCGTAAAGTGCCCCCCTAGTGAACTTTTCTCTGCTGCTCCGAAACGACAAAAGCGAGGAGGCTGGAACTTGGTGACTTTAAAGCTTATCGTATTCGGGTCATTTTCATATACCCCCGAAAGTCGTGTTTTTCAGTCTTTTCGCTTCATTTCTTCACATTTTCCTTGCCTAAAAGTCCTTGAAAGTATTTTATTTATGCAGAACTAATTATTCTATAGTTTATTTGATTTTTTTCGAGAGAAAAATCGAAAAAATGAAAATTTCGAAAAATCGACCCCAAAAAGGTCGAAAAATGGCTTCCGAGATGACGTCACTGTGACGTCATTATGGCGGCCATCTTGAATTTTTTTTTTCATTCTTCGGTAGAGCTTGAACCCGAGATACTGTGTGGTAAGTTTCAGCGGTCTGGCCTTAGCGGTAGAGAAAATATATAGGGTGGGCACTTTCCGCTCCCCCCCCCCCAGACCAAGTAGGGTTAAAGCCTTATATTATTCCATTAAATAACACATTCACGCGAATATTTATTTATTCGAATAAACAGTGCATGCACCCTTTTATAGTTCGATTATTAGGGTTCCATGCCAGTATGGCTGGAAACCTATTGTTTTTGCTATTATTATTATTTTTCTTCCGCCAAATTTTGTGCGAGTCGCCCAGTCAACACCGCCTCACCATTGGAGCTGAAACTTCATAGGCTGATTAGCCCACATGGGATCTAGTGCATATCCACCAATGAAGCCGATTGGTCGAAACTCCTGGGGGCCATCTTGGATTTAGCAAAAAATCTGTTAAGCTATTCATCTCCGCAACTGATGAAGCGATCGACGCGAAACTTGGCACACATAATCAAGGGAGTGGGCTCTCTCAAAAGTCTATTTGAAAAGTTGCTACATTAAACAAGATGGCCGCCATCGGCCAATCAAAATAGCCGGATTTTCAAGTAACGGATTTGGACGGGGAAAGTGGCGAAATATATGTTATATGATACGGTGATCACGAATATGTAAATATTTTGCTCCTGGGTCACGTGGTTTGGCCGCCATCTTGAATTTTGTTAAAATCGGAACACATCTTATACAGGCTAGAACTCTGAAACTACGGAAGGTACAGTCTTGCAGTTTGTTGCATTATATTCTCCAGGAGCAGCTCTTTCGGAAGTATCCATCCATTTTCACGTACCTTCTATAGTTTTTCCGCTATTGTCAAATGTATCTCACCCCAATTTGCGAATTAACCGACTGTCCTTCAGTGGTAACTATGTAATCTTGTACCATTCGTCCAGTCAACACCGCCTCACCATTAGAGCTGAAACTTCATAGGTTGATTGCCCCACATGGGATCTAGTGCTTATCCACAAATGAGCGGATTAGTCGAAACCCTTGGCGGCCATCTTGGATTGACCACAAAACCTGTTAAGCTATTCATCTTCAGCGACTGTTGAAGCGATCAACTAGAAACATGGTACAAGTAATCAATGGCGTGAGCTCTCTCAAATCTCTTATTTGAAAAGTTGCTACGTTAAACAAGATGGCCGCCATCGGCCAATCAAAATAGCCGGATTTTCAAGTAACGGATTTGGACGGGGAAAGTGGCGAAATATATGTTATATGATACGGTGATCACGAATATGTAAACATTTTGCTCCTAGGTCACGTGGTTTGGCCGCCATCTTGAATTTTGTTAAAATCGGAACACATCTTGTACAGGCTAGAACTCTGAAACTACGGGAGGTACAGTCTTGCAGTTTGTTGCAATATATTGTCCAGGTGCAGCTCTTTCGGAAATATGCCAACCATTTTCACGTAACTTCTATAGTTTTCCCGCTATTTGTCAAATGTATCTCACCCAAATTTGCGAATTAACCGACTGTCCTTCAGTGGTAACTATGTAATCTTGTGCCATTCGTCCAGTCAACACCGCCTCACCATTAGAGCTGAAACTTCATAGGTTGATTGCCCCACATGGGATCTAGTGCTTATCCACAAATGAGCGGATTGGTCGAAACCCCTGGCGGCCATCTTGGATTGACCACAAAACCTGTTAAGCTATTCATCTCCAGCGACTGTTGAAGCGATCAACTCCAAACTTGGTACAAGTAATCAATGGCGTGAGCTCTCTCAAATCTCTTATTTGAAAAGTTACTATGTAAAACAAAATGGCCGCCATCGGTCAATCAAAATGGCCGGATTTTCAAGTAACGGATTTGGACGGGGAAAGTGACGAAATATATGTTATATGATACGGCGAACACGAATATGTGAAAGTTTTGTTCCTAGGTCACGTGGTTTGGCCGCCATTTTGAATTTTGTTAAAATCGGAACACATCTTGTACAGGCTAGAACTCTGGAACTACGGAAGGTAAGTATTGCGGTTTGTTGCATTATATTGTCAAGCAGCAGCTCTTTCGGAAATATGCCAACCCTTTTTACGTAACTTCTATAGTTTTCCCGCTATTGTCAAATGTATCTCATCCAAATTTGCGAATTAACCGATTGTCCTTCAGTGGTAACTATGTAATCTTGTGCCATTCGTCCAGTCAGCACCGCTTCACCATTGGAGCTGAAACTTTACAGGTTGATTGCCCGACATGGGATCTAGTGCATATACAACACAATGAAGCCGATTGGTCGAAACCCCTGGCGGCCATCTTGGATTGACCACAAAACCTGTTAAGGTATTCATCTCCGCGACTGTTGAAGCGATCGACGCGAAACTTGGTACACATAATCAATGCAGTGGGCTCTCTAAAACTTCTATTTGAAAAGTTGCTATGTAAAACAAAACGGCCGCCATCAGTCAATCAAAATGGCCGAATTTTCAAGTAAGGGATTTGGACGGGGAAAGTGACGAAATATGTTATATGATACGGCGATCATGAATATGTAAAAAGTTTGCATCTAGGTCACGTGGTTTGGCTGCCATCTTGAATTTTGAACAGGCTAGAACTCTGGAACTACGGGACGTACAGCCTTGCAGTTTGTTGCATTACATTGTCCAGGAGCAGCTCTTTCGGAAATATGCGAACCATTCCAAGGTTCAATAATGTTCCCGCTATTCTCAAATGTGACTCACACAAATTCGCGAAATGACGGATTAACTGTGTAGGTTAGATGTAAAAGGTAGCAATGACGTCACCTGCAGCAAAGGCAGGTCTTTGAACACCGCAAGTTAATTCCGGTTCGTACGTTAGTAGTATATAAAAGTTAAATTCCTTAGGATTGACCTCATTTCGACCTCATTTCAAGGTCACAGAGGTCAAGGTCATGTGGCTGACCTTTCCCACCTTCAATCAGAAGAGTTCCAATCTAGGGGGAGGTAACTCTGGACGACTATAGTTCCGGCAACCTGTAACCTTTGTATTCTTCCGCCGTGATGCGGTCTGGCCGTGGTTTTGGCGGTAATTCGGTCTCGGAAAAAAGCTTCCGCGGAGAAAAAGTAGTCCCTAGATAAAATGGTCCGATGGGGTCGAGTGAGGTATCAAAGTGAAGCTTATGTGAAGGGGCATCTCATGGGCTGGGTGTGGGGTTGAAATAGCGGCATTCTACGCATGCGCGGTGGCCCAAGGGTATGGAAATAGCCGTTTTGGAGCTAGGGAAGCCAATAATGGGCCGATGGGGTCGAGTGAGGTATCAAAGTGAAGCTTATGTGAAGGGGCATCTGACTGGACTAGCGGGTTGAAATAGCGGCATTCTGCGCATGCGCGGTGGCCCAAGGGTATGAAAATAGACGTTTTAGAGCTAGGGAAGCCAATAATAGTCCGATTGGGTCGAGTGAGGTATCAAAGTGAAGCCTAGGTGACGGGGGGTATTTGATGGCTGGGTGGGTGCATGTAAAATTTTTCCTGAAAAAAAAAAACGGAACTCGGACTTTATCGAAAAATCCGGGAAAATACCTATATGGGGTATGGGGGATATATAGGTCGCCGGGCTTAACGGGGCTTGCCTATCAATAGAGTTATCTCCCCCTAGTTCCAGGATGGGTGTATGTACAATTTTTCCTGAAAAAATACGGAACGCGGACTTTATCCTAAATTACGTGAAAATGCCTATATGGGGTATGGGGGGTATAGGACCATCCTGGGAAACCCACTTCTCGACATTTGCGGTAGGGTTGTGGGTCGCGTTTTCTTAGTCTCGTCAAGACAAACATGATAGGAAGTGTCCCGGCACGAATCGGTGAAATTTTTGAAAAAAGTCACCGAGCCCCATATAGGCCCATACTGGGGTATAGGATCAATGTTTGTCCCCCTGGGAAACGTACTTCTATACATTTGCGGTAGGGTTGTGGGGTCTCGTTTTACTCGTCTCGTCAAGACAAACATGATAGGAAGTGTCCCGGCACGAAACGGTGAAATTTTTGAAAAAGTACGATATAGCCCCATATAGACATATATATATATATAAATATATATTCCCATACTGGAGGTATAGGACCGATGTTTGTCCCCCTGGGAAACCGACTTCTATACATTTGCGGTAGGGTTGTGGGGTCTCGTTTTTCACGTCTCGACATGTAGAACATCATAGCAAGGGTCGCGGAGCGAATCGGTGAAATTTTTGAAAAAAGTCACCAAGGCCTGGGTAAGCCCATAGGCCTATACTGCATGGCTATGGGTGTATAGGGCCATACGGGGTGGACGTTTTGGGGTCTAGGTGAGTCCCTAATGATCCGATGATGTCGTATGAGGTCTTATTTTGAAGCTCGCGTGGAGGAGCACTTGACTACACTAATGGTCCGTCCGTGTTCAATAGTCTGCGCATGCGCAGCCTGGCCCGTAGTATAGAAAGTAGGCATTTTGGGGGGTATGTGGGTGTGTGTTCAGGATAGAGATGGGCTATTCACGGTTCGAATGGGTCGTGGAAGGTGTCAAAGTGAAGCTTGTGTGGGGTAGAGTCAGAATGGTGTGTTTTTGAATGCAAGTCGCGTTAATCTGCGCATGCGCAGTTGGTTGTAGTAAGTAAAGTGGCCATTTTGGGGCAGTGAAGGAAGGTATTTGGGGTCGAGATGGGCTATTCACGGTTCGAATGCGTCCTGGAAGGTGTCATCTTGTAGTTCTCGGGGTGTACATTCCGATTTGAGGGATGTTCGCGTCATCTGTGACGTCATCGGTGACGTCATCGGTACGAGTAGTAGCGAAAGTGGACATTTTCGGGCAGTACATGAAGGTATTTGGGGTCGAGATGGGCTATTCACGGTTCGAATGCGTCCTGGAAGGTGTCATCTTGTAGTTCTCGGGGTGTACATTCCGATTTGAGGGATGTTCGCGTCATCTGTGACGTCATCGGTGACGTTATCGGTACGAGTAGTAGCGAAAGTGGCCATTTTCGGGCAGTACATGAAGGTATTTGGGGTCGAGATGGGCTATTCACGGTTCGAATGCGTCCTGGAAGGTGTCATCTTGTAGTTCTCGGGGTGTACATTCCGATTTAAGGGATGTCCGCGTCATCTGTGACGTCATCAGTGACGTCATCAGTACGAGTAGTAGCGAAAGGGGGCATTTTGGGTGCTATGTAGGGGTGTGTTTGGGGTAGAGAGGGACCATCCTTGGTTCGAATGGGTCGTGGAGGGTGTCAAAGTGAAGCTTGTGTGGGGTAGAGTCAGAATGGCGTGTTTTTGAATGCAAGTCGTGTCAATCTGCGCATGCGCAGTTGGTTGTAGTAAGTAAAGTGGCCATTTTGGGGCAGTACATGAAGGTGTTTGGGGTAGAGAGGGACCATCCTTGGTCCGAATGCGTCGTGTGAGGTGTCATTTTGTTGCTCTCGGGGTGTACATTCCGATTTGAGGGATGTTCGCGTCATCTGTGACGTCATTGATGACGTCATCGGTACGAGTAGTAGCGAAAGTGGATATTTTGGGGGTGCGTGGGGGTGAGTTTGGGGTAGAGAGGCACTATCCTTAGTCCGAATGCGTCGTGTGAGGTGTCATTTTGTAGCTCTCGAGGTGCACATTCCGAGTTGAGGCATGTCCGAAGCATCTGTGACGTCATTGTTGACGTCATCAGTAGGAGTAGTAGCGAAAGTGGGCATTTTGGGGCAGTGAAGGAAGGTATTCGGAGTAGAGAGGAACCATCCTTGGTCCGAATGCGTCCTGGGAGGTGTCATGTTGTAGCTCTCGGGGTGTAGACCCCAATTTCAGGGATAGCCACAGCATCTGTGACGTCATTGGTGACGTCATCAGTACAAGTAGTAGCGAAAGTGGGCGTTTTTTTAGCAGTGAAGGTTGTTACTTGGTGTAGACATGGACCATCCGCGGTGCGAATGCGTCGTGTGAGGTGTCATCTTGTAGCAACGCCCACCAACGCCATTCTGAATGCTTCAACGCCCTGGTGAAATAGCTCAGAAGCTCTGATATTCCATGGAATTGTCACTAATTCTTCGAAATGCAGTGACGCCCGTCAACGCCCGTCGTTACACCTTAACACTCTAACATAACGCCATGATATAGACCGGAGAGAGAACAACAACAGCAACAACAACAACAAGGATGACACATGAGAGAACAACAACAACAAGAAGTTTTGCAAGTTGTGCAAGTGAACATCTTGGTAGTTGGCAGAGTATCGGATGAAACGACCAGGCCGCTTCCCCTTTTACAGTACGCTAGCTGGTGATCTATTTTTAGCACACTCAGTTCAACTACCCCAAGTCGAGGACCAGACATATAGAGTATGTATTGCATGCTAGGGTATTCATCAGTGCAAGGGTGGCACATTCAGCCGATGGGGGGGTCGGTCAGCTTGGTAACGAAAAACGTGACATTGGTCACCCTCTCTACGACCCATTGTGTGTTGGGGCGTTGTTGTTGGGCCCATTCCAAGGGATCCACGGTGTCCAGTTTCTCCAGCATTGCCTCTAGCGACGCCCGGTTAATGATGGTAAACGGTTGGTCAAATACCCGGATGTTACTGCTCGGGTAAAAATATCGGGCTGCTTGGTCTGTGTCCTTATGCTGCAGCACATAACCAAACGCCAGATTCAACTTGAAGGCCGTAGTTTGATCGTTGAAGATGGCTTTCACGTAGCTGCGTAGGCGGGTGAGGTTGGTCAGTCGGAAATTGTAGATATCTTGAATGGGGCGATGACGGTAGAAACAGTGCCGGATCATGTGCCAATGGCGCCGATAGATGTCACTCACTGGATGGTGTTCGTGTAACAGATCGCTAGGAACATGTATGGGTTCGTCCACGAAGTGTACTTTGCTCTCCTCGTCGTGCAAAATCTGGCCCAATGTCTTGTCGTCGGAATTTGACTGTTGAATTAGGGCGACATCATCATCTTCAACTCTCGTGCGATGGGTGGGAGTTCCCGCTTTCTCGATACTGGTGCCTACGGACTCTTCTACCTGCAGACGTGACTGCAGAACAGGGTGTCGTGTGCGTTGGTGTCGCAGCAACTGACTGGTCAGTTTGAAAATCCGACCACATTCTTCGCATGGACGCTTGGGTACTTCATGGCGTGCACGTGTGTGGCGCTGTAAATGATCTGGGCGCTGAAACGACAGTGTACATATCGTACAGCTATGCCGGGCGGTTCCTTCGTGCTTGGTAGCCTCATGGCGGCGCAAGTCGTGCAGACGAGTGAATGTTTTCGAGCACGTAGTACAAGTGAACATCTTGGTGGTTGACAGAGTGTCTGATGAAACGACCAGGCCGCTTCCCTTTTATAGCACGCTAGCTGGTGATCTATTTTTAGTACACTCAAACGAACCCCCACAAACAGGTCAGTACCATCTCCTTTCCTTCAATTCACATCGAAAGTGACAAAAAAAAATCAACGCCACCACCAACGCCACCAACGCCACCACCAACGCCACCAACGCCACCACCAACGCCACCACCAACGCCACCACCGGGCGTTGACGGGCGGCAACGCCCGGTGGTGGTGGTGGTGGTGGTGGTGGTGGTGGTAGCCCCCGTGTGGCAAAGCTCCGAGAGCTCCACGCCCGGTGGTGGTGGTGGGAACTCCCGTGTGGCAGAGCTCTTGGATCGGAGCTCTTGGAGCTCAACGCCTGTGGAGCTCAGATCTCGGAAGTGACATTTGCATACGACCTCTGTGAGGTCACTTCCGCTTCCGTTCACGTCATCCACCAAGATGTTCACTTGTACTACGCACTCGAAAGCATTCACTCGTCTGCACGACTTGCGCCGCCATGAGGCTACCAAGCACGAAGGAACCGCCCGGCATAGCTGTACGATATGTACACTGTCGTTTCAGCGCCCAGATCATTTGCAGCGTCACACACGTGCACGCCATGAAGTACCCAAGCGTCCATGCGAAGAATGTGGTCGGATTTTCAAACTGACCAGTGAGTTGCTGCGACACCAACGCACACGACACCCTGTTCTGCAGTCACGTCTGCAGGTAGAAGAGTCCGTAGGCACCAGTATCGAGAAAGCGGGAACTCCCACCCATCGCACGAGAGTTGAAGATGATGATGTCGCCCTAATTCAACAGTCAAATTCCGACGACAAGACATTGGGCCAGATTTTGCACGACGAGGAGAGCAAAGTACACTTCGTGGACGAACCCATACATGTTCCTAGCGATCTGTTACACGAACACCATCCAGTGAGTGACATCTATCGGCGCCATTGGCACATGATCCGGCACTGTTTCTACCGTCATCGCCCCATTCAAGATATCTACAATTTCCGACTGACCAACCTCACCCGCCTACGCAGCTACGTGAAAGCCATCTTCAACGATCAAACTACGGCCTTCAAGTTGAATCTAGCGTTTGGTTATGTGCTGCAGCATAAGGACACAGACCAAGCAGCCCGATATTTTTACCCGAGCAGTAACATCCGGGTATTTGACCAACCGTTTACCATCATTAACCGGGCGTCGCTAGAGGCAATGCTGGAGAAACTGGACACCGTGGATCCCTTGGAATGGGCCTATGAACAGCGTCCCAACACCGAGTGGATAGTAGAGAGGGTGACCAATGTCACGTTTTTCGTTACCAAGCTGACCGACCACCCCCATCAGCTGAATGTGCCACCCTTGCACTGATGAATACCATAGCATGCAATACATACTCTATATGTCTGGTCCTCGACTTGGGGTAGTTGAACTGAGTGTGCTAAAAATAGATCACCAGCTAGCGTACTATAAAAGGGGAAGCGGCCTGGTCGTTTCATCCGATACTCTGTCAACTACCAAGAGGTTCACTTGCACAACTTGCCAGAAGCAGTTTGCTCGAATAGAAAGTTTACGACGTCACGAGGCCTCCACCCACAACGATGCACGGTATACTTGTATAATCTGTGCACGATCATTCAATCGGGAGGATAATTTACTGCGCCATGAGAAGGCACTCCACGAGGGTGTGACGGTACAATGTAACGATTGTGGTCGACTCTTCAAACGACCCAGTCGGTTAAGACAACACCAACGTTTGATTCATGCCCCTTCTCCACGATTCGGGCGACAACATTCTACTAAAGAGGAGCCGCGGAAGGTCAGAGCCAGAGAAGATGAACCCAGGGAGACGAACGCCACTGGTGATGCGATGACGAAGAGCCCGCCTATACCCACCGTCCAGGAGGGCCTGGATATCCAGCCGGACCCCAGCGTTACGGTTTCGAGTCATACGCATGACGACATCGAACATTTTTCGGAAGATGCAGTGGATGCCCCTAGCGATCTGCTGCAGGACGACCATCCAGTGAGTGACATCTATCGGCGCCATTGGACCATGATACGGCACTGTTTCCACCGTCATCGCCCGATATTGGACTTATATAATTTCCGGTTGGAAGAAAACATCCGTCTACGTAGCTACGTGGAAGCCATCTTCAACGGCCAAGATACAGCCTTCAAGTTAAATCTCACTTTTGGATACATTCTTCGCCATAAAGAGACAGACCAGCTCCGTTACTTTTATCCCAGCAATAATACCCGGGTGTTTGACCAGCCTTTCACCATTATCCATCGTGCGTCACTGGAGACGATGCTGAAGGAACTGGACAGCGTGGATAGTTTGGAATGGGTACGACAACAACGACAAAACACAAAATGGCTAGTGGAGAGGGTGACCAATGTTACGTTCTTCGTGGTTAAACTGACCACCATCCCCATCGGATGAAAGTATTCACCCATGCACTGATAGAAACTCAGAATGCACAAACAACTATCTGAGTATATGTGGCCTCAACGGTATCCTGGCCTGCCCGATGACGATTAGAACAAACGGTTCAGAGCGAACATGGCCGAAGATGGAACTTTTCTGAAATGGCGACTTCTGATTGGACAAGAGTAGCCGAGAATACATCTAACGGACAGGAACGAATATGACAGATACAAATGGTGGCATCTGATTGGACAAGAATCTTCTTGAATTGAAATTATACCCAACGCGGCTCCCCCAGCGTGGGTATGATGTAACATTGGGGAGAATAAACTATATGAAAAAACTTCTTGTTGTTGTTGTTCTCTCATGTGTCATCCTTGTTGTTGTTGTTGTTGCTGTTATTGTTCTCTCTCCGGTCTATATCATGGCGTTATGTTAGAGTGTTAAGGTGTAACGACGGGCGTTGACGGGCGTCACTGCATTTTGAAGAATTAGTGACAATTCCATGAAATATCAGAGCTTCTGAGCTATTTCACCAGGGCGTTGAAGCATTCAGAATGGCGTTGGTGGGCGTTGCTACAAGATGACACCTCACACGACGCATTCGCACCGCGGATGGTCCATGTCTACACCAAGTAACAACCTTCACTGCTAAAAAAACGCCCACTTTCGCTACTACTTGTACTGATGACGTCACCAATGACGTCACAGATGCTGTGGCTATCCCTGAAATTGGGGTCTACACCCCGAGAGCTACAACATGACACCTCCCAGGACGCATTCGGACCAAGGATGGTTCCTCTCTACTCCGAATACCTTCCTTCACTGCTCCAAAATGTCCACTTTCGCTACTACTCCTACTGATGACGTCAACAATGACGTCACAGATGCTCCGGACATGCCTCAACTCGGAATGTACACCTCGAGAGCTACAAAATAACACCTCACACGACGCATTCGGACTAAGGATAGTGCCTCTCTACACCAAACTCACCCCCACGCACCCACAAAATGTCCACTTTCGCTACTACTCGTACCGATGACGTCATCAATGACGTCACAGATGACGCGGACATCCCTCAAATCGGAATGTACACCCCGAGAACTACAAGATGACACCTTCCAGGACGCATTCGGACTAAGGATAGTCCCTCTCTACCCCAAACTCACCCCCACGCACCCACAAAATGTCCACTTTCGCTACTACTCGTACCGATGACGTCATCAATGACGTCACAGATGACGCGGACATCCCTCAAATCGGAATGAACACCCCGAGAGCAACAAAATGACACCTCACACGATGCATTCGGACCAAGGATGGTCCTCTCTACCCCAAACACCTTCATGTACTGCCCCAAAATGGCCACTTTACTTACTACAACCAACTGCGCATGCGCAGATTGACGCGACTTGCATTCAAAAACACGCCATTCTGACTCTACCCCACACAAGCTTCACTTTGACACCCTCCACGACCTATTCGAACCAAGGATGGTCCCTCTCTACCCCAAACACACCCCTACATAGCACCCAAAATGCCCCCTTTCGCTACTACTCGTCCTGATGACGTCACTGATGACGTCACAGATGACGCGAACATCCCTTAAATCGGAATGTACACCCCGAGAACTACAAGATGACACCTTCCAGGACGCATTCGAACCGTGAATAGCCCATCTCGACCCCAAATACCTTCATGTACTGCCCGAAAATGGCCACTTTCGCTACTACTCGTACCGATAACGTCACCGATGACGTCACAGATGACGGGAACATCCCTCAAATCGGAATGTACACCCCGAGAACTACAAGATGACACCTTCCAGGACGCATTCGAACCGTGAATAGCCCATCTCGACCCCAAATACCTTCATGTACTGCCCGAAAATGGCCACTTTACTTATTACAACCAACTGCGCATGCGCAGATTAACGCGACTTGCATTCAAAAACACACCATTCTGACTCTACCCCACACAAGCTTCACTTTGACACCTTCCACGACCCATTCGAACCGTGAATAGCCCATCTCTATCCTGAACACACACCCACATACCCCCCAAAATGCCTACTTTCTATACTACGGGCCAGGCTGCGCATGCGCAGACTATTGAACACGGACGGACCATTAGTGTAGTCAAGTGCTCCTCCACGAGAGCTTCAAAATAAGACCTCATACGACATCATCGGATCATTAGGGACTCACCTAGACCCCACCCCGTATGGCCCTATACACCCATAGCCATGCAGTATAGGCCTATGGGCTTACCCAGGCCTTGGTGACTTTTTTCAAAAATTTCACCGATTCGCTCCGCGACCCTTGCTATGATGTTCTACATGTCGAGACGTGAAAAACGAGACCCCACAACCCTACCGCAAATGTATAGAAGTCGGTTTCCCAGGGGGACAAACATCGGTCCTATACCTCCAGTATGGGAATATATATTTATATATATATATATATATATGTCTATATGGGGCTATATCGTACTTTTTCAAAAATTTCACCGTTTCGTGCCGGGACACTTCCTATCATGTTTGTCTTGACGAGACGAGTAAAACGAGACCCCACAACCCTACCGCAAATGTATAGAAGTACGTTTCCCAGGGGGACAAACATTGATCCTATACCCCACTATTGAACACGGACGGACCATTAGTGTAGTCAAGTGCTCCTCCACGCGAGCTTCAAAATAAGACCTCATACGACATCATCGGATCATTAGGGACTCACCTAGACCCCACCCCGTATGGCCCTATACACCCATAGCCATGCAGTATAGGCCTATGGGCTTACCCAGGCCTTGGTGACTTTTTTCAAAAATTTCACCGATTCGTGCCGGGACACTTCCTATCATGTTTGTCTTGACGAGACTAAGAAAACGCGACCCCACAACCCTACCGCAAATGTCGAGAAGTGGGTTTCCCAGGATGGTCCTATACCCCCCATACCCCATATAGGCATTTTCACGTAATTTAGGATAAAGTCCGTGTTCCGTATTTTTTCAGGAAAAATTTTACATACACCCACCCTGGAACTAGGGGGGAGATAACTCTATTGATAGGCAAGCCCCGTTAAGCCCGGCGACCTATATACCCCCCATACCCCATATAGGTATTTTCTCGGATTTTTCGATAAAGTCCAAGTTCCGGGGTTTTTTTTCAGGAAAAATTTTACATGCACCCACCCAGCCATCAAATACCCCCCTTCACCTAGGCTTCACTTTGATACCTCACTCGACCCAATCGGACTATTATTGGCTTCCCTAGCTCCAAAACGTCTATTTTCATACCCTTGGGCCACCGCGCATGCGCAGAATGCCGCTATTTCAACCCGCTAGTCCAGTCAGATGTCCCTTCACATAAGCTTCACTTTGATACCTCACTCGACCCCATCGGCCCATTATTGGCTTCCCTAGCTCCAAAACGGCTATTTCCATACCCTTGGGCCACCGCGCATGCGTAGAATGCCGCTATTTCAACTCCACACCCAGCTCATGAGATGCCCCTTCACATAAGCTTCACTTTGATACCTCACTCGACCCCATCGGACCATTTTATCTAGGGACTACTTTTTCTCCGCGGAAGCTTTTTCCCCGAGACCGAATTACCGCCAAAACCACGGCCAGACCGCATCACCGCGGAAGAATACAAAGGTTACAGGTTGCCGGAACTATAGTCGTCCAGAGTTACCTCCCCCTAGATTGGAACTCTTCTGATTGAAGGTGGGAAAGGTCAGCCACATGACCTTGACCTCTGTGACCTTGAAATGAGGTCGAAATGAGGTCAATCCTAAGGAACTTTTATATACTACTTACGTTATGACTGTCGAGAGACATCAGACAGTGAAACCTGTATTCTAATCTGTAAGCGTGATAAACATTAAGGATTCGCACTGTTTTTTACCCCTCGGCCATTTTGGCCTCGGGGTATTGTTCGTCTGTCCGTCCGTCTGTCCGTCCGTCCGTCTGTCCGTCCATCCGTATGTCCGTCCATTAACGCATTTTAGGCAAAACCGTTTGAGATACAACGACCAAATTTTCAACACTTGTTTTAGTGCCAAGTCAGACGCCTATCGAAAGTGGCTTCCCTTGGCCCATATTTGACAGAATTCTGCCCCTTTACAGATATATTAATTTCTATTTCTGTTCTATATGCCTGAATATAACCAACTATATCTGCAGAACTGTGTTTGGTATAGCTAATATATTTTGGAAACTTATTTATATTATTGTATTCTACAAGCCAACAAAGGATTACTCGCCTCGGCTTATGGAGTTATGTCCCTTTCGGATGTAATAATCTCCTATTTTGTTATCTGTAGTTGAATGTGCAAGTTATATCTGCAGATCCGTGTTCGGTACAGCTTATTCGTCTCGGTTCTTATTTTACAGTAGTGCTAAGTCAGACGCCTATCGAAAGTGACCCATACTTTACAGAGTTATGCCCCTTTACTGATATATTAATTTCTATTTCTCTCCTATATGCCTGAATGTAACCAACTATATCTGCAGAACTGTGTTTGGTATAGCTACTATATTTTGGAAACTTTAAAGTCAGACGCCTATTGAAAGTGGCTCCCCTCGACCCATATTTTACAGAGTTATGCCCCCTTATAGATATATAATTTCTCTATTTCTGTCCTATACGCCTGAATATAACAAACTACCGGTATATCTTGATCATCCCACATAGAACTATCTCTTCCCCAATTCATACTGCACATGGGTCACAATCACTTGTGGAAAGCCGAGGGGTTTTGATTAGATCAATCTCATGTTTAATCAAGTTTTAACATTTACTTCATCTAAAAAAAAGAAAACGTGCAATAGATGTCGAACGGGAGAAGATTTTTCACAATGCGCTCAATTAAAGATTATATATATATTTACACAGAGCAAAAGTTTTCTAGTGATTGAGGAGAAGAAAGATACAATTGCACGTTCCTAAATTGAACTAATACAACAAATTCACTTAGACATATAAAGAATACAAGAGCATAAACTTTTCAAAAATGCGAACACATCACACAAACAAAAGAGTCACATAGAAAACAAATATAGGCCTACTGCTTTTATAACTTTTTCATTTCCATTCATGTCTCGATTATCTCCCTTCCTTCGCATCTGTTGCTATCGCGTTTTCAACAACTGAAATTTCGACATATTGTTCAACATTCACGGTACAGTGGCCAAAAATTGTGTTTTGTTTATAATTCTAAAATCATAACTTTATTATTACGGTGCCAAGCCGTATGGCTTCCGGTTCCAGTGTTCTTGCTCCATTGCCTGTAATGGCGCATGGAACCCGATGATTGCAGCTTGCTGCTATATTTATAATCGCTATCGCAACATTATAATGTATCAATCTGATTGCTGGAGTATCAAGAAACATTCCAATTAACTGTTGAATGGACATAACAAAAAAACGTATATTCCAAATGATCGCCTGCACTTACAATTATGGAAATCAGACAATGAAGTGCTGATCTCAAAATGTTTTGGTTCTGGAATGCGAACGCCCCCATATTCACTTCTGTAGCCTAATATACATGTAGATGGTCAATGTCTGTCTGGTGAAGTAAATTCCATGGTCACTCAATAACTGTAACATTGACCACAGTACATATATGAACGAATAGCGGTACTATAACATTGTTCTCACTTGGCGTTTTCCATCTTTACAGAGATTTCTGTTGTTGTTGTTGTTCTTAATGAGATTTCTCAGTGGAGTTCGATATACCTGATATCGGTATTAGAATTTGTCTCTAATATAGAGCAAAATGGCACAAAGTATCCATTTCACATTGACCGGGAATGGACAGATAAGCAGGTACATCCTGATGTAAAATAATATGTATATTTTAGGGATCATCGATACTATTACTTACTGGTACCGGTATATGAAATAATTTAGTCATGTTATTGGTATTTAAATGAATGTAACTTTGATTCAACCATACCTGGTTGTCCATAGGCAGGAGGAGGCGGAGGCGGTGGATAGCCATTAGGATGAGAGGCTGAAATTAACAAAGAGTACTGTGACGTATACATTTCATGCGAAAAAAGAACGGTTATGTCCGGTCTTTATAGTAGACTCTTCAATGAATTGAACGTCCATAAACATTTCGTAACTGGTATAAATGACTGTTTTAAAAGATGGCAGCAACAGCAAGAAAGGATGGGGGGCAAGATCATACTCTCTAAAAACAACTGTGTACCAAAATGTGTACTTTTGGTACACAGTTGTTTTTAGAGAGTATGATCTTGCCCCCCCCACCCCCATCCTTTCTTGTTGTTGCTGCCATCTTTTAAAACAGTCATTTATACCAGTTACGAAATGTTTATGGACGTTCATTTCATAGGTACACAAGCTGTAACAAAATTGAACATCTACAATCACTGTGTAGCTGTGATACAGAATTTGTGTAGAAAAAGTACACAAATTGTGTACTTCTGATACACATTTTTTGTAGATGTGCAATTCTGTACACAGCAGTTTTTTTCAGAGTATGAAAGTTTTCCAACTGACAAGTGGGGTAAAAGAGTTTGTAGGTTTGTAAACATGTATTACCCGGTAGAAGAAATTGGGTATGAATGTCCATTGTTTGAGAATAATAACCGGATGAAATTCCACCATTCTACCATTGTACAAAAATATAAAATTGCCTACCCGGTTGTGCCATGGCCTGCCAGGATCGTACAACATGTAATCCACCTGTAATAATTTGGCGTTGATATGTACCGTACCGGACAACTGGACGTGTACTAGGTATCTATTGTAGGAATCTATGTACAATATAATAGGCTGTAATCGTGAAATCGACAAAGCAATTGATGCCTACTTGTTTTTATTTACACGTCGCCATGGCGAAGTAATGGAGACACCATGCAGGAATAACAGGCGTCGTACATGTATATAGAAATCCATATAATATACCGAACTCCATCTCCACGAATTGACGTTGATGTTAATGGGTGATCGTGACGTATTTGTTTGTATATGGAATACCTGATTCAGCGACTGATCCCTGAGTGGACAGGATATAATTATATCAAGGCTGTAGATATAATCATCCAACAATAACCATGGCTATCATCATACATGAATGCGTAAATGTAACAAAAAAGGAAATTAAACACATGAACGAATAACCGATTAGTCCACTGAAAATCAGTTACCTTCTATTAACAAAGCTTTTCATAGTATTATCACTCAGAGTGCTTTAAGGTTACAAGATTCATAGCGCTATGAGTTTTCTATAGACATTCTTAGTTCTTACTTAATTAAATTATAATAAATTCACCAAACCGAGCTATATATTTTCTGAATACAAGCGTCTAGTCCGTCAATCAATATTCAGCCGTCGTCCATTAAAGAATTTCCTCCTCCAAAATCGAAAGACTTAATCCATATAATAGAATTAGCGCCAAATTAAAAGAATGAATCATAAAATACATACAACTTGGCAAGTTCCTGCAAGTAAGAAGTGGTCGACATTTTTTATCGATGCCAGCAAAACATGATGTTTCAAAAAATATCAATCCGTATCGCTGATGAGTATCCTTAATCATATGATCTTTGTAAATTCGTTATCTAGAGTATGATGTCACGCTTTGATTGTGATTGTTCATATGAACCCTACTAGGATCTTGAAAAACATATAGTCATACGGCCCCTAGACCCGGATTAAGCGGAATTAGACAAAAGTTACGAAACGTAACGGCATAGATCGTGCACGCTACGGTCGTATTTTGCTATCAGCATGCGATATGAATCGCCAAATTTGAGAAACTTTGTGTAGAGGCGCTTGATAATGTAGCCCTGTTTTATAAGTTTCTGCAATAATGTTATGCGACGTAGATTAAAATTGTCACATTTAACACAGGACCTAGCAAATGCTGCTCGGCGGGATGTGTATAAGCCATATTCCCACTGGAATATTGCTGTCCAGAAGTGGATAGTTAACGATGTCGACATTGTAATCATCTTATTTGTCTTAAAGTCGACGACAGAGAAGACTTAATTCAATTTTACTGAGAAAAAGTTCTAAATATGATGTGCCTTTAGGGCTATCTGTTGTTTCCTTCAAATCCAATGAAGATGGATATATCATTCACTGCGTCATTTATTTAAGCTCACATAATGGTCCCAAAAGCAATTTAGTTTTACCATCCATTGTCTTAGCAGTTAGAGGACGGAAAACTAACATTTATTTCTATTATAAAGCATGACTTAATAATGGTATTAATGCTATATTAAAGAATAGATGTTGCCATCGTATTTATTCGAAATTCAACTATCCCTGACAACAAACTCTGATAGACCCTTCCAGATGACGTGATCTGGTGTAACACTGGGGCCGGTCTATTCTCTCACGCGAGAGGAGTAACTAATAAAACCCAGGGAACGATATTCCGGTATTTCAGCCCAGAGACAATGTTTTACTGTTGTTTTAAAAATTACAGACATTGTGTCGATGCAATCTTATGTGATAAAGATTTGTTTATACCAGATTCATTTAATTATCTCAAACCGAGTACGGCGTTGATCTGTACGAGCTCGAGAGAGTTGCCATCACAGTTTTTGCTGACTCCGCCCTCAAGCACCGTCGATTGATTCTGATGGATTCTGAAAATTCTGAAGGATTATTCATTGCACGAGATAAGATATACACTCCTTAAGATTTTCTGTCGAGTTGCAAGCAATCTATAGTTCCATATTTCAACACAACTTAGCTTTTCGAGTCGCAAAACTAAGTGAAAAACAGATACTGTGGTAAATAACCTATTGAAAGTCAAAAGTCGGGAGTCATTCTCATTTTTAGTCATTTACTATGGAACAGGCGGTGCGTTGATCTATCCACCCTATCCAAATCGTATTTCAAATTGGTTCATTTTGGAAAATAGTCACGTGAGAATGGGTAGTATATCAGTAGTAGTATAAGAGCATTACGAGTCTTATTGACCTACTTTTTTTGTTCCCTCCGGGGGAGGATTGAGGAGGAACTTTTCGGGGGATTCCCCAGTGGGGGTTTCCCAATGACGATCACGTGATCAAGGCATGTCTAGACTTGTTCTGGGTTGTACAGTTCTGCCATACGGAGGATGGGTACTAGTATTTCAAATAAATAAATTAATTAATTAATGAATTTTAATTAATTACTTGTAAAATGCTGGTGTTTTTAGACGGCGCAAGGGAGCAAACGAGGCGGTGGGGACGTCACGGGGAGAAAAAACCCTCACATTACCCTCAAAAAAAACTCTAAGCCATATAATAGTAATAAACATAATCTATAGGTGTTGTACCATGTTAATAGGATCAGTCTAGCATCTGTACCACCCTAGGGTCGAGTGTTTATTGTCTCGTGTATCTCCGCAAAACGTAAACAAACAAAATGGCAGCTCCAGGATGGTGTGGGGATGCCCTTGCCATATCACGGCGTCGACCGTAGCGCCATCTGCACACATTGACGCAAGGGAGACAACCCGTGTGGTCCAAGGATATGGAAATAGCCGTGTTGGAGCTAGGGGAGTGACTACTGGTCCAATGGGGTCGAGTGAGGTATCAAAGTAAAGCATTCGTGAAGGGGCATCTAATGGGCTGTGGGGTTGAACTATCGCCATTCTGCGCATGCGCGGTGGCCCGAGGGTATGAAAATAGCCGTTTTGGAGCTAGTGAAGCCAATAATGGTCCGATGGGGTCGAGTGAGGTATCAACGTGAAGCTTATGTGAAGGGGCATCTGACTGGACTAGCGGCTTGGGCGTTGTCACAATTCTGCGCATGCGCGGTGGCCCAAGGGTATGGAAATAGCCGTTTTGGAGCTAGCGAAGCCAATAATGGTCCAATGGGGTCGAGTGAGGTATCAAAGTGAAGCTTATGTGAAGGGGCATCTGACTGGACTAGCGGCTTGGGCGTTGTCACCAATCTGCGCATGCGCGGTGGCCGAAGGGTATGGAAATAGCCGTGTTGGGAGCTAGCGAAGCCAATAATGGTGCAATGGGATCGAGTGAGGTATCAAAGTGAAGCTTAGGTGAAGGGGCATCTGACTGGACTAGCGGCTTGGGCGTTGTCACCATTCTGCGCATGCGCGGTGGCCCAAGGGTATGGAAATAGCCGTGTTGGAGCTAGCAAAGCCAATAATGGTCCAATGGGATCGAGTGAGGTATCAAAGTGAAGCTTAGGTCAAGGGGCATCTGACTGGACTAGCGGATTTGAAATAGCGTCATTCTGCGCATGCGCGGTGGCCCAAGGGTATGGAAATAGCCGTGTTGGAGCTAGGGGAGCCACTAATGGATCAATGGGGTCGAGTGAGGTATCAAAGTGAAGCTTAGGTGAAGGGGCATCTAATGGGCTGGGTTTGGGATTGAAATATCGGCATACTGCGCATGCGCGCTGGCCCAAGGGTATGAAAATAGACGTTTTGAGAGTTAGGGGAGCCCCTGATGGTCCAATGGGATCGAGTGAGGTATTAAAGTGAAGCATTCGCGGTAGGAATATCATTCTGCGCATGCGCAGACGCAATGCGGAGCTCTCGTCCAATCAGAAGCGAGTATTTCAAATTCGTCACAGAGCTCTCAGCCAATCAGAAGCGAGTATTTTGACCCGGTGCATTATGGGCCATATCCAAGATGGCGGCATGTATGTTCAAGATGGCGGCACATCCGGTGTCGAAAACTGGCCATTTCGTCGGGATGTGGTCACCTAGTGTCGAAAACTGGACCTTGTATGGGTCCTGCTAGACGTTTTGGAGCTAGGGGAGCCCCTAATGGGCCGATGGAGTTGTATGAGGTATCAAAGTGAAGTATATTTCAAGCATGGGTGGGTGCATGTAAAATTTTTCCTGAAAAAATACGGAACACGGACTTTATCTTAAATTACGCGAAAATGCCTATATGGGGTATGGGGAGTATAGGACCATCCTGGGAAACCTACTTCTCGACATTTGCGGTATAGGTTGTGAGGTCTCGTTTTCTTAGTCTCGTCATGTAGAACATGATAGGAAGTGTCGCGAAGCGAATCGTTGAAATTTTTGAAAAAGTACGATATAGCCACATATAGGCCCATACTGGGGTATAGGATCAATGTTTGTCCCCCTGGGAAACGTACTTCTATACCTTTGCGGTAGGGTTGTGGGGTCTCGTTTTACTCGTCTCGTCATGTAGAACATGATAGGAAGTGTTCCCGTGCGAATCGGTGAAATTTTTGAAAAAGTACGATATAGCCCCATATAGACATATATATATAAATATATATTCCCATACTGGGGTATAGGACCGATGTTTGTCCCCCTGGGAAACTGACTTCTATACATTTGCGGTAGGGTTGTGGGATCTCGTTTTTCACGTCTCAACATTTAGAACATCATAGCAAGGGTCGCGGAGCGAATCGGTGAAATTTTTGAAAAAAGTCACCAAGGCCTGGGTAGGCCCATAGGCCTATACTGCATGGTTATGGGTGTATAGGGCCATACGGGGTGGACATGTTGGAGTCTAGGTGAGTCCCTAATGATCCGATGATGTCGTTTGAGGTCTTATTTTGAAGCTCTCGTGGAGGAGCACTTGACTACACTAATGGTCCGTCCGTGTTCAATAGTCTGCGCATGCGCAGCCTGGCCCGTAGTATAGAAAACAGACATTTTGGGTGCTATGTAGGGGTGTGTTTGGGTTAGAGATGGACCGCCATGGGTTCGAATGGGTCGTGGAAGGTGTCAAAGTGAAGCTTGTGTCGGGTAGAGTCAGAATGGCGTGTTTTTGAATGCAATTCACGTCAATCTGCGCATGCGCAGTTGGTTGTAGTAAGTAAAATGGCCATTTTGGGGCAGTGAAGGAAGGTTTTTGGGGTCGAGATGGGTTATTCACGGTTCGATTGCGTCCTGGAAGGTGTCATCTTGTAGTTCTCGGGGTGTACATTCCGATTTGAGGGATGTCCGCGTCATCTGTGACGTCATCGGTGACGTCATTGGTACGAGTAGTAGCGAAAGTGGACATTTTCGGGCAGTACATGAAGGTATTTGGGGTCGAGATGGGCTATTCACGGTTCGAATGCGTCCTGGAAGGTGTCATCTTGTAGTTCTCGGGGTGTACATTCCGATTTGAGGGATGTCCGCGTCATCTGTGACGTCATTGATGACGTCATCGGTACCAGTAGTAGCGAAATGGGACATTTTGTAGGTGCGTGGGGGTGAGTTTGGTGTAGAGAGGGACTATCCTTAGTCCGAATGCGTCGTGTGAGGTGTCATTTTGTAGCTCTCGAGGTGTACATTCCGAGTTGAGGCATGTCCGAAGCAGCTGTGACGTCATTGTTGACGTCATCAGTAGGAGTAGTAGCGAAAGTGGACATTTTGGGGCAGTGAAGAAAGGTATTCGGAGTAGAGATGAACCATCCTTGGTCCGAATGCGTCCTGAGAGGTGCCATGTTGTAGCTCTCGGGGTGTACATTCCGAGTTCAGGGATATCCACAGCATCTGTGACGTCATGGGTGACGTCATCAGTACGAGTAGTAGCGAAAGTGGGCATTTTTTAGCAGTTAAGGATGTTATTTGGTGTAGAGATGGACCATCCGTGGTGCGAATGCGTCGTGTGAGGTGTCATCTTGTAGCAACGCCCACCAACGCCATTCTTAATGCTTCAACGCCCTGGTGAAATAGCGCAGAAGCTCTGATATTCTATGGAATTGTCACTAATTCTTCGAAATGCAGTGACGCCCTCGACGTCCGTCGTTACGCGTTAACACTCTAACATAACACTATGATATAGACCGGAGAGAGAACAACAACAACAGCAACAACAACAAGGATGACACATGAGAGAACAACAACAACAACAAGAAGTTTTTTACATATAGTTTATTCTCCCCAATGTTACATCATACCCACGCTGGGGGAGCCGCGTTGGGTATATTTACAATTCAAAAAGATTCTTGTCCGATCAGAGGCCACCATTTGCATGTTTTATATTCGTTCCTGTCCGTTAGATGTATTCCTGTCCAATTAGAAGTCTCCATTTCGGAAAGTTCCATCTTCGGCCATGTTCGCTCTGAACCGTTTATTCTAATCACCGTCGGTCAGGCCAGGATAACGTTGAGGCAACATATCCTCAGATAGTTGTTTGCGCATTCTGAGAATCTCTCAGTGCATGGGTGAATACTTTCATCCGATGGGTTGATTGGTCGTCTTGGTCACGAAGAACGTAACATTGGTTACCCTCTTTACCACGCATTGTGTGTTGGGGCGTTGTTGTTGGGCCCATCTCAAGGCATCCAATTGTTCCACTTGGGCCAGCATCATCTCTAGCGACGCTCGGTGGATGATGGTAAACGGCAGGTCAAACACAAGGTTGTTGGCACTGGGGTAACAATACCGTAACTGGTCCGTCTTTTTGTGACGTAAGATGTACCCGAAAGCGACATTCAATTTGAAGGCCGTTGCTTGGTCATTGAAGATGGCTTCCACGCAGCTGCGTAAACGGGTGAGTTGGGTCAGTGGGAAATTGTAGATATCTTCAATAGGGCGATGTTTGTGGAAACAGTACCGTGTCATGGACCAATGGCCCTGATCGTCGTCACTCACTGGATGGTTGTCCTGTAAGAGATCGCTGGGAACATTTATGGGCTCGACCATAAAATGTTCGATGTTGTCGGGCGAATGACTGGGTGCAGTAATGCTGGGGTCCGGCTGGATATCCAGGCTCTTCTGAACTGTGGGTATTGACGGGCTCTCCTTCATCGCATCACCAGTGGCATTGGTCTCCCCGGGCTCATCTTCACTAGGTCTGACCTTCCGCGGCTCCTCTTCAGTAGGAAGTTGTCGCACATGCCATGGTACCGGGGCATGAATCAACCGTTGGTGTCGCAGCAACTGACTGCGTCGTTTGAAGAGTTGACCACAACCATTACATTGTTCCCTCGCGCCCTCGTGGAATGAGCGTTCGTGGCGCAGTAAATGATCCTCCCGATTGAATGACCGTGCGCAGGTTGTACAAGTATACCGAGCATTGTTGTGTGTGGAAGCCTCGTGGCGTCGTAAATTATCTAGACGAGTAAACAGCTTCTGGCAAGTTGTGCAAGTGAACATCTTGGTGGTTGATAGAGTGTCTCATGAAACAGCCAGGCCGCTTCCCTTTTATAGCACGCTAGCTGGTGATCTATTTTTAGCACACTCAGTTCAACTATCCCCAAGTCGAGGGCCGAGCCGTGACATCTTCGGCAACATCCGTGTCTCTTCGGTCACCTCCGTACCGTCAACGATCAACATGTAGACATATAGAGTATGTACGGCATGTTATGGTATTCATCAGTGCATGAGTGGCACATTCAGCCAATGGGGGTGGTCGGTCAGCTTGGTAACGAAAAACGTGACATTGGTCACCCTCTCTACTATCTACTCGGTGTTGGGACGCTGTTCATAGGCCCATTCCAAGGGATCCACGGTGTCCAGTTTCTCCAGCATTGCCTCTAGCGACGCCCGGTTAATGATGGTAAACGGTTCGTCAAATACCCGGATGTTACTGCTCGGGTAAAAATATCGGGCTGCTTGGTCTGTGTCCTTATGCTGCAGCACATAACCAAACGTCAGATTCAACTTGAAGGCCGTAGTTTGATCGTTGAAGATGGCTTTCACGTAGCTGTGTAGGCGGGTGAGGTTGGTCAGTCGGAAATTGTAGATATCTTGAATGGGGCGATGACGGTAGAAACAGTGCCGGATCATGTGCCAATGGCGCCGATAGATGTCACTCACTGGATGGTGTTCGTGTAACAGATCGCTAGGAACATGTATGGGTTCGTCCACGAAGTGTACTTTGCTCTCCTCGTCGTGCAAATATCTGACCCAATGTCTTGTCGTCGGAATTTGAATGTTGAATTAGGGCGACATCATCATCTTCAAACCTCGTGCGATGGGTGGGAGTCCCCGCTTTCTCGATACTGGTGCCTACGGACTCTTCTACCTGCAGACGTGACTGCAGAACAGGGTGTCGTGTGCGTTGGTGTCGCAGCAACTGACTGGTCAGTTTGAAAATCCTACCACATTCTTCGCATGGACGCTTGGGTACTTCATGGCGTGCACGTGTGTGGCGCTGTAAATGATCTGGGCGCTGAAACGACAGTGTACATATCGTACAGCTATGCCGGGCAGTTCCTTCGTGCTTGGTAGCCTCATGGCGGCGCAAGTCGTGCAGACGAGTGAATGCTTTCGAGCACGTAGTACAAGTGAACATCTCGGTGGTTGACAGAGTGTCTGATGAAACGACCAGGCCGCTTCCCTTTTGACAGAGTGTCTGATGAAACGACCAGGCCGCTTCCCTTTTATAGCACGCTAGCTGGTGACCTATTTTTAGCACAGTCAAACGAACCCCCACAAACAGGTCAGTACCATCTCCTTTCCTTCAATTCACATCGAAAGTGACGTCATACCCCAACATGTCTAAACATGATCCCACCACATGAAAAGGATGCAGGTCAAGTGCACTCAATGACCTGGTGTACAAACACACAGATGCATGTGTGTGTTTATATGCAAGAGCTCCGAGCT
>JAVTVY010051808.1:0-28223 GCA_036873755.1 Hanleya hanleyi
CTATCCCACTGAAGCTTCCATCCAAGTGGGGTGAAATTCCGTCCAGTAGTTCTCAAGATATCTTGCAGACAAGGCCTGTATATACATGTACAAGTAGATGGGCGGAGGGACGGACGGACACCGGACACGGATGAACGCATGCACACACACCAAAACCTAGTCAAATGAGGGGGCTATCCCAATGAAGCTTCCATCCAAGTTTGGTGAAATTCCGTCCAGTAGTTCTCCAGATATCTTGCAGACAAGCCTTGTATATACATGTACAAGTAGATGGACGGACGGACGGACACCGGACATGGATGAATGCACGCACACACACCAAAACCTAATCAAATGAGAGGGCTATCCCACTGAAGCTTCCATCCAAGTGGGGTGAAATTCCGTCCAGTAGTCTCAAGATATCTTGCAGACAAGGCCTGTATATACATGTACAAGTAGATGGACGGATGGATGGACACCGGACACGGATGAATGCACCCACATACACCAAACCTAATCAAATGAGGGGGCTATCCCAATGAAGCTTCCATCCAAGTTTGGTGAAATTCCGTCCAGTAGTTCTCCAGATATCTTGCAGACAAGCCCTGTATACACATGTACAAGTAGATGGACGGACGGACGGACACCGGACATGGATGAATGCACGCACACACACCAAAATCTAATCAAATGAGGGGCTATCCCACTAAAGCTTCCATCCAAGTGGGGTGAAATTCCGTCCAGTAGTTCTCAAGATATCTTGCAGACAAGGCCTGTATATACATGTACAAGTAGAAGGATGGACAGACGGACACCGGACACGGATGAATGCACGCACATGCACCAAAACCTAATCAAATGAGGGGGCTATCCCAATGAAGCTTCCATCCAAGTTTGGTGAAATTCCATCCAGTAGTTCTCAAGATATCTTGCAGACAAGGCAAGGGGACGGACAGACATCCATCCAGACAGACAGACATCCATCCATCCAGACAGACAGACAGACAGACAGACAGCACAAACACTAGATGTCTCCCCCCAACATAGTTGGGGGAGACATAATGACCCCACACCTCACCTTTACTTTGACAGCATATAGTCCCTAGTCTAAAATGGCAGAAAACAAAGCCTTACTATTTAAAAAGGGTTGTATGATTCGAGATAAAATGCAACGTGGCGCGTTTTATCAGGAGACATTCATCAGGATGTCTCCAGAATGTAAGATCTCACAGCTCCATTGAGCTACATAAGCGATTAATTATTTTCCCTCTGTTTTCCAGTCGTTACTGTTATTCCTGCAAAATAGTTACTTACATACGCTTTTGTTCATTATTGGAAGCTTGAATTTAATTTACGTATTAGTCCCGCGAAATAGTAACACATTGACAAGCTAATAGAGGCGAATTGTCCTTTCGGTTGAGGGGTGTGCATTTTGTGGAATACAGGTACCAGTGTTCGAAAATTGATCAGCAAAAAAAACATTTCAGACAGTGAAACAAATATATTATGTTGTACATAGTCTCCATGCATGCAAAATATCTTGTCATTCTTGCTATCTTGCAGTAAATTCTCACCAAATTACCAACACCGGTCAGGAGCTACAAGAATCGAAAATCACAGCTGTGAACATTATAGTAATACATGCTCCCCAGACATGCGCACTTTTGTAAACCAAAAGGCGACGCGCGACGCGAATGTCCGTCGCGCGCCTTTTTAAAAGTCGACGCGCGACGGAAAAAGTCGACGTCGCGTTTTGAAAGGCGACGTCGCCCTCTCCGTCGCGCGTCGCGCGTCGACTTTTACAATGCTAAGAGATAGGCCAAAAGGCGACGTCGACTTTTGAAACACGACGTCGAGTTTTGGCCTATCTCTTTAACATTGTAAAAGTCGACGCGCGACGCGCGACGAAAAGGGCGCCGTCGCGTTTCAAAACACGACGTCGACTTTTCGCGTCGCGCGTCGACTTTTGCAAGTCGACGCGCGAGATCAAATTGGCACAAATAGAACACCATAGATTTCGGAATACTGATTGATGTCAGAGCTTCACATTGAACAACGAATGAGTGAGTGAGTGAGTGAGTGAATAGGGGTTAACGTCGCTTTCAACATTTTTTCAGCTATATCACGACGGGGAAGGGAAGGGAGGGGAGGGGCAGGGGTACCTACTTGTAACAGAGCAGATCTAATGCTGCCATTTTATAGTGTTGTCCCACTGAAATATCATGCCGTAGGCAGACATGACATCCCACTCAGTCACATTATACTGACACCGAGCGAACCAGTCCTTGTTCTATCCTCTTAATGCTGAGCGTAAGCGAGGGAGCAACAAGTTCCATTTTTCAAGTCTTAGGTATGACCCGGCCTGGGATCGAACCCAGTACCTACCGCTTACGAGGCCGACGCTCTAACCATTAGACCACCGCAGTGCGAATGAACAACGAATGAACTCACTTAGGGAATTATATCTATTACCCGTTTTTCTTTTGCTAAGTTCTGTTTTGTTATTCTAAAAACACTTGGGAAAATTTTCAGAACTATTACAGTGAACTCATCCACTGTTGAATTCTCGATATGCAGTCACGATGGCTGGACATAGACTGTCTCAGCAGAATTTAGAGTTTCATTGAAATCTCGGATTGACCCCATGCACCATGCAGGATGTATTTTACTGGAGAATTGTAGCCAAATTACCATTGTCCACTGAGAGGGTTGTCAGATGGCTGCAATGTAAACCTTCCTCCCATTCAGTCATTCTCGAGAATATAAGTCAATCTACATCGTTATTGTGCGTGCTGTAGCGTTATGATGGCCACACATGTTAAGCTTGTCATTAGCGTAGGTGCGGGGAGAGTATATGATTATAGACCATTATTACATTGTATACATATATAGGGCTCGAGTCCTGAATTCTGCGTACAAAAATGTCTGCAACCTAATTTGTTTTCTTCAGACAGACCCTGTTGTGATATAGTCCGTAGAATCGGATATGATTTAATTATGATTATATGAGAGAGAGGGACCTAATATGGCTTGCTCTGAGTAAACTGACCCCAGAGCGATATAACGTGAGCCTTATTGCGAGAGGAATTGTAAGGATTCCGGAGAAGAGAAAGTCATTGCGATACTTGGGAGTTGTGCTTGGTGGACGCTTACAAGGGAGGCGTTTGATTAACGCAGGCAATACAATCAAGGCAAACAAAAGCAGATGCAACGTACCGTAATATTGACTTTGGCGCCCGTTGCCCGCCAACATCGCCCCATTGTACCGGCGACGTGGCGACCATCAGCATGCAGAAACCTAGTCCAGGAAACACATTTCGTTCGGAATATTGGTTGGAGAAGCTAAACAAACGATCAGATTTGAATCACCCAAGCTTGAGTTGGACTCACTGATTTACAATTTAATAGATCATCCACCCTACGTGGCCATAGACGCAATTAGCGATGAGAGCCGAATGAGGGTAGATATAAGAGGGCTATTTACATAATGCCCGTTTGAGCCGAGGATAGCTGGGGCTCTAAAGATGTAGAAGACAGATTGGTTAGGCCAATAGGAAGATTGCGGGCATTCAAGCGTACTGCTCTTCAATTTCAGGAGGCAGATAATATATTGCTTGCTATCTTATACCGAACCATAACAAGCTTGTTCATTTTGCCGTTTTCCTAGGGCCCCAGCACACAGTCAAGAACGAGAAAGGGGAGATGAACAAGGCTTTCTACAAACGTGCTTCGATTTCACGATTAACAGCGATAAAACATCCACGCTGTTTGGTCACTTTTCCTGGAACTAACTATAAAATATTTTGCAATGACAACGCGGTTACATTCACAGGGCAACAAGGATCTCGTTAGAGTTAAGAAGGGCTTGTCTCATATAAGTTTGAATTTCACCGCTATATTGTCTTAAATAATCCTTATAATATTAGAATTCTGCATCATAAAGACCATCATCCGAACGCATGAAAGATCAAAGGTGGATACATTTGTACGTAACCATGCGGTATCAGGGGCTATCTGGGTATACTAAGGTACGTCCGAAATGGCCACAGACGATTGGTCCGTAGGATCCGGGATCGGGTCAACCACTTTCGTTGAACGGAGACGCATCACGGAGACGCGATGGATTGAAATGATCCCTTGGTGGGTCTCGAAGTGTCGTCTTCACAGAATGGAAAACAGTATTGTCTATGTGAACTATCGCATATATTATTTCTTCCAAATATCTTAGGCAGTTTGTAATATAGATTTTTTGAAGAAAAAAAAAAAAGAATAAGCACAAGAAGTGCGGGAAATGAAGTAGCTAATTTCCACAACTTCGGTCTGGTCTCGCACAGTATCTCACAGTTGTGCCCCTCGTATACTAGCGTGTCTGCTTTCCAGGTCAAATATTTCAAAACAGATAATTTCCTTTGCTCGTTTAAACTGAGCAGTTATGCGACGTGATGTTTTGTGAAACTGGAATAGGGCCAAATACACGGTCAATGAAAATCTGCTAAGGGTAAGTATTTAATGAAACGTGAAATCCCCTTAGCTTGGTAAGATGCAGAAAGACCTGACACGTTTTGTCCTGAACGTTGAGACATTTACAAAGGAAACCTCCTATGTTCTAATGGAGAAAGGTGAACGTCAGATCCGACATTCCTAGGCAGCCGTTATCATGAAAGATGTTATGAGAGAGAGAATTACGGTTTAATGTCAGTTTGAAGACGATCAAACAAAATTCTAAGTATTCTAACAAAAACAAGTCAACAACACAGCAATCCAGAAGTACTCAACGCAACACAACCAAAAGACATGTACATACATTAAAACTTATGCAACAAACCGATTTCTCTCAAATAACCTAAGATACAGTCTTCTTTCACCCGACTGAAAAAAGATCTTCTAAAGTAGCTGCTAGATAAAAAAAATCTCTTACAATCTTAAAATCTATGCAGTCGATAAGAATATGTTTCACTGTGAAATCTTCGTGGCATGGAATACACCTTGGGATTGGCTTTTTTAGTAAATGTTCGAAAGATATTCGTGTATGACCGATTCTGCATCGCCTGACCATGGCTTGATCGAAACGTTTCTGGCTGTTATGAGTATAACCTACACATTTTTTTTTATCTCATGAAGTTTGCTATTATTCACAACATTCCATAAAGATTGAAACAGCTTTCTCACAGAAGTGAAATAGAGGGTCTGTAATCCCTGTATAAGATTCCAACAGGATCAACCTCTTATTATTGTGTTCGAAATCAAACTATGTTTATATATGGTCCCATACCAAACAAGTCTATCTGAAATTTGAGTATTTACTAGACTTGAATTATAATGAATTCGCAGACAACACCTGCCTTCATGTAGTGGCAATCAAGCCGTTGAGATAGGTCATACTACACATCTCATGACCAATTCGATAAGACTCATAAGTCTTATGTGTCTCTTTCTCGTCGCACCACAAACAGAGCTCCTTAACGATAATATTCTGGAGTCAAGCACGACCAAGCATTATGCGATTATACACAATATTTGTTACAAATTCAAAAGATTGTACACATGACATTGCCAGCTACCGGCTTCATGTAATGACGACAAATGATAGTCTACATCAATCTATGTCAAATCAAGCCACTGTGTATCCAACAAACGTCTGTGATTTCTAGAGTAGCTATCATCTGTCGGTCAATAAATTAGAGCGAAAATGAATGTCTAATGATTGAACATGTTCCAATATTTCTCTAGTGCCGTGAAGGGCTGGAGTGTTTATTCACTCCCAGAGTGGCACGAATTCCAGAACAATGATATCTGGGAGAACATCATCAACGCAAACAGAAACTTCATATCGAAGCAATGCTGTTATCACGCAACCAAGAGCCTGAATAACTCTATTTTTCTATAGATATCAGAAGCAGAAACAGTGCAATGCAAACTCGGTGAAGTGAGTTAAATATTTGCCGAGTACATTTGTGCGTATGATCGATTACAGTCGACACGACCATCTTCTGGGGTCAATAGACAGTGATACCGAATCAGAGATAGCAATGGGCTTCCATGAAGGCCACTTATCACTTTTGCATATACAAGGAATCACTGGTAGACAGTGTTGAGCAAAGGATCTATTTCAATCCTTTCCGCTGAGTGAACATGTATATCAGTTGGCTCTTTGATCGAGTGGGGTCAGTAGAATGCGGACAGATGTCTCAAGATGGATGACCTGCCCTGCCTTTTTTGGCCTCTTTTTCAGGGGCGACAACCACCTGCCAACTGGCCCAGAACTCCCGGGTCATATTTAGGGCTGGGAGTGGTTACATCTCCATACAAATGGCCAAGGGGAAAACTAATTGGTATATTGCTGGCAATAACATCCCCAACCGTAAATTTTCGTATTTCTACATGGAATAGGAATCAAACAAAATCATCGATCAACTGATTGCTGCTGGCTCCAGTTATTTTTCATACTTCAAGCCATTTTGGTGCCACGGGAGATACATTAAATTACTTTATGACAGACCAAAAAATATTTTATACATTTTACTAACTTGAAGGAAGGTACCTCTTTAATTGGAATGATATAAGTTTTGTCTTCCAGGGCTTTTCATTAAAATGCCCATACAGCTATGAATTTACCATCGCATAATTGAACACGTATTTTCATTTCACTTTAGAATAATAATTAAATTTCATCAAAATGTATTGAGCTGCAGGAGTAAAAAATTAGCAAAATCGTAGAGCAAACCAGTTGTTAAGTTTAAGGCCAATCTCAGACCAGAGATATTCTGCTCGGTTTCTGTTGGTGATTATTTCGGAGGAAATGAATAAGACAGACACGTGATTCTATTCCATGGGCTACTTCTTACATAAGCTGCTTATCTTTACGACAGAATAGTTCATTATCCTTTAACTCGCCTACACGTTCTGCTACAGGCGACAACAGAGCGAACATGATTTCCTCGTCCTTTCCCTAGCTTCTTTCCTCTTAAACCCATTACAATAATTACCCCTAACAATACAAGATCTGCTATAGAAGAAAATCTAAAGCATGTTCGACTTATTCTTTGTGAAATTGTAAAAATGTCATCGCTTCCGTAGCTTGCAGATAAATTAAATCCGTTTCTCTGACGGGTTGGAGTTTACGTATTGCAAACTCCATTTAAAGAAGTATTGATAATTTGACAATGTAAACAATGATCATAACGATTACTATACATTAATAAAATGTCAGAAGATAATTATCGTTTTTATATATTATTGTCAGAGCATGATTGAAACCTTATTATATCCGAACGAAAATCTGTCCGCAGATAACTGAATTAAATCCATTATAAAGTCATATAATATAATATAATATAATAATTCCTTCATTTAATCCCTATCGAATGTGGAACATTCACCAGATTGTCATACCGGTCAGTTGTTTGGAATCTACTTAACACCCGAGCACTCGCGAAACGCTCGAGTGTGAACACGTGAATTGACGGTCAATCCAGAAAAGATTATAATGGGAAGGCAGTTATACGGGGCTGAGGGCATGGTAACTGTTCCATGATCTATATATGTAGGTATATTTATTCACAAAATGTCTCTGTACTCGTTGACTGATATACCGACAGTATGAGGATGGCCGATTCCGTATCAGTTACAGGTAATCGGTTAGGGTGACCCAGTACCACACACTTTGACGAAACTTAAGATAGCTCTTAGCTCTACCTGTCTTTCTTCAGCTCAACAGGGGGTTAATGGCTCTTCCTGGTTTTTACCAAGAAACTAGCTTTGCCCGAGGAATAGCTGCTCTCATGTTCACCGCCTTTTATAAGTAATTTGACAACTGTGTGATGTGTATAGTTGCTCCAAATACCCGCCCTACAGGGTTAAAGCAGAAAGCTGTCCATATTAACATCATGAAATGAATTTAAACTCACTCATCTTCCATATCTTCTTCTATTCGCAATTCGCAGTTTGTTTTTGTGAGCGAAATCTTTGCAATGAATTCAGTATTTGCCCATAGACGCTGTATGTCCATTTTATATGTAGTCGTAATATAATGATATTGAAGTGGTAGAGTGGTAGTTGTTGGGATGATAACTGTTCATTGATAACTGGAGTAATTATGGTGAATATGCATGGAATTATCTCACTATATCTCAAGGAACATTATGTTTACAGTGATGATAATTTTGGCAACTTCAAGTCGAAATATTCTCGATATTGAAGCCACAGGAATGAGAGGGATAGTACATACCACATATTTAATCGGGGACTCACCGACAGTGTACATGGCGGTCCGCGAATTCTTTGTCCAAGTATTGAAATGGGAAGGTGGGTTAAACCTACCATACCCCCCCCCCCCCTTCCACCCCTCTCCACCCCTCCCCTACCAAACTTTCTGTGCTATCTCCGGAACGACAAAAATTGAGAGATCACACACCGTGACTTTATATTTTATCATATTGTGGTCATTTTGAGCCTATTTGCATAACTCCGGAGTAGAGAATCATGGGTAAATTCAAGTTGGCGGCCACGTGGGGTACCAGAAAAGTGATGTTTTCGTCATTTTTCTTCAAAATTTCTGCCTCTCCGCGAAGAAAAGTGGGTAAAAACTATTTTATTTCACATCACATCAATATTTTCTAATTTATCATACAGTTTTTGCAGAGAAATTGCATAAATGAAAAATAAAAAAATCTGACCGAAAAATCGACCAAAAGATTGCCGTTTTTGAAAATAACGTGACTGTAACGTTATGAAAGCGGCTATCTTGAATTTTTTTTACATTTTCGGGTAGAGTTTGACCCAAAGGTATAGTGTGGTAAGTTTCAATCCCCCGGCCCCCTGGCCAGGACAGGTTCCAAAAAACTCAGATTGGGTTAAGACACACATTCCTATATAGTAGAGCAATATGGTGAAAATATTGTGCACTTCGAGGTAAAAGCACGAAACTTAGCATAGTAGTAGCCAATGATGACCCGATCAATTACTGATAAGGATCCACACAATTTTTTTCCAACATGGCCGCCAAATACAAGATGGCCGCCATAATAATGGCCAAATACTGAAACTACCTTAGTTCATTGTTTGATTTGTGTCAGAAGCCTAAAACTTGGCATGATGCTAGCTATCGGTGTCTCCGTCATTTTCCATTTAATGTTTCGGGGTGTTGACTACGACTTGGGGGATGTCCACGTCATCTGTGATGTCATTGATGACGTCATCAGTAGGAGTAGTAGCCAAAGTGGTCATTTGGGGGGTGTGAAGGAAGGTGTCTGGGGTAGAGATGGTCCATCCGTGGTCCGAATGGGCCGTGCGCTGTGTCAACTTGTAGCTCTCTGCATGTAGACGACGAATGGTATGGTATTTGTTGGAAGTCGCATTGTGCTACGCATGCGCAGTTGGGCAGTAGTAACGAAAGATGTCATTTTGGACGTGGGAAACGACATGTTTGGGCAATCAAGGGACCAATATTTGATCCAAATGGACCGGTTGGGGTATCCTAGTGAAGCTTTCGTGGGGTTGAGTCAGACTGGCGTGTTTTCAATTGAAGTCGCGCCAATCTGCGCATGGGCAGTTGAGGTGTAGTAAGTAAAGTAAGTGGTCATTCTGGAGGTGCGCATGGGTATATTTGAGCGATTGAGGGACCATTTTTGGTCCGAATGCGTCGTGCGAGGCGTCAAAGTGAAGCCCTCGGTGTGTAGACCACGACTTGAGGGATGTCCACGTCGTCTGTGACGTCATCGGTGAGGTCATCAGTAGGAGAAGTAGCCAAAGTGGACATTTTGGGGGTGTGAAGGGAGTTTTTTGGGGTAGAGATGGACCATCCGTGGTCCGAATGGACCGTGTTGCGTGTCATCCTGTAGCTGTCTGCATGTAGACAACGAATGGTATGGTTTTTGTTGGAAGTCGCATTGCGCTACGCATGCTCAGTTGGGCAGTAGTAACATCAAGATGTCATTCAGGGCGTGCGTGGGAGTGTGTTTGAGCGATTGAAGGACCATTCTTGGTCCGAATGCGTCGTATGAGGTGTCATTGTGAAGTCCTTGGTGTGTAGACCACGCCTTGAGGGATGTCCACGTCATCTGTGACATCATTGGTGATGTCATCAATAGGAGAAGTATCCAACGTGGGCATTTTGGGCGTGTGAAGGGAGGTGTTTGGGGTAGAGATGGACCATCCGTGGTCCAAATTGCCCGTGAGGCGTGCCCAACCCCGATCTTAAGGCATGGACGCACTAATGATGGTGAGTGAGTGAGTGAGTGAGTGCGCGCGCGCGCGTGCGTGCGTGCGGGTGTGTGTGTGTGTGTGTGCGTGTGTGTGTGTGTGTGTGTGGACATCGTGCTTAGTTAGCCGTTTCTCTTTCGGAAGACATGGAGGCTCTGCAGAGCCGTTCTTTTCTGTCGCTGGAAGACAGAACTGTCATAGCCACAGCGTCAGGGTCAATAGAACAAAGACCATTGCGAGGTTCACGAGCCGTCGCTGGTTCCGGCGTGAGCGCTCGTGGTCTATAGCCCGAGCATCAAGGATGGCTTTCATAGCCCAGTATAGTGGTGGGTGATAGCACACCTCGCCATCGAGTCGAGGACCGCTTCTGTGAACTCTCCCAGGATCTGGCATCACCCCTCGTTGTCGTCGCCATCTGCAAACATGGACCGAACCACTGGTCGGTAACCCATGAGTGAGTTAACCACGGTCACATGCTGTAAAATGCGAGTGTCATAGGGATGGATCTCCGTCATGGATCTGCAACAGTTGGAATAGGGGTGTGGGGTCCGGAGGGACGTGTTTTATAGGCGATATCACACATGTGCGCTTATACGTAGCTCTACGAGTCCGTGATAAGTACTATTCTGATTGGTTAGTCAAATAAGAGAACAGCAACAACTAGGATTACAGGTCAATCATTTTATTATCCCCTCCATCAGAGCACACCCACGCTGGGGGAGCCGCTATGGGTGTGTTTACTATTCACTTATGTTATTGGCCGCATAGTCAGCTGCTCTTCTCAAATCAGAAGTTAATTGTGCTGATCTCAGACGGCTCTTGTTCAATCAGAAGCCGACCATGAGAATAAGTATTAGTATAATTACAACACATATAAGGGAAGTGGGAAGAGGTGCCGACATACTGACTGCGTCACATGACTTCAAAGAATAGTCTTCTGGTTAACCTATTCTAAAGCACACACCAAGAATCTAACGATTCGTGATATGTGTTGTATCTCAGGTACGCTTTTATTGTACCTGTTAATGTGGCAACTTGGATGATAAGACCACACGACCACTAGCACCCGCATAAGCGGTATTAGATACAAATCTAGAGAGCTATGATGGAAATGCTCTAACAACTCTTCATGGACGGAACACAAAATGGAACACAAACTGTGGATGTCTTTCGGATTGATGGGGCTCAACTGACTGTGGAGTCTGAAGACTCGACCGCAATGCTGGCATTCATGGTTGGCTGCTCTTTGGACCGAGCGTTGATGCCACCTTAAATTATTCTTACGACTAAATGACTTCCTGCAGATCGAACATGTATACTCGCCTACTTGAAAAGTAGACTCAAGGATGAAGTCAAACGCCACGGCTTCCTCAACGCTCAAGCGTGCATGTCCATGGATTACACTTTGGTGAGATCTCAACTGACTGTGTAGTCTGAAGTGGTGTCCACAGTCCCCACATTTGATGCCTGGATTTCTCATGGAGAAACCGTTCAGGCACTGTAAACTATCCAGGCGATTAAATATATCCCCGCAGGTCTCGCATGTGTACTGGGCAGTAGCAGCGTGGGTGGTAGACTCATGGCGTTGTAAGTCGTGCAAGCGGGTAAAGGACTTGGAGCAAGTGGTACACGAGAACATCGTGGCGTAAGTGGTTGAACGAATGACTGCGGAAAGAGTCAGAACGTTTGCTTTGATAGTGCGCTAGCTGGCGATCTGTTTTTAGCAAAACCGGTTTCGACGAAAATTCCGGTATACATAACCCTTCCCTACGAAAAAAAATCCCCTACGTTGTTCTCGCCACCAATCGCCGCATCGCCGTCCTGCCTGTCCACACTTGAATCATGTGTGTGTGTGTGTGTGTGTGAGGGTGTGTGTGTTCGGGCGTGTGTGTACACGTATAAACCGTAAGATGAGGACCAAAGCTTGAATTCTTATTATGTTGACGAGGACTGATGTTGCTCCAAGATCCAGAAAGTGGTCCTTGGACTGTTTTTTCCATACTAAAATGCGTTTCTTTTGGCAGCCATCTTGAATACGACTGTCATTTTACCGTGAAAGATAAATTTTATTCGTAGCAGGAATTATTTGCTTGGCTTCAGCACAATAAATTAAGTGCACAATACAGACATAATCCTTTACGCATTATATGATGATTTACCACTAATTTGACCATTATCATGGCCGCCATTTTGAATTTGGCGGTCACCTTGGAAAATAATTTTACAGATCTTTCTTGAAAACGGACTAGAGCATTATTAACAAGCATCGCTGCAAGTTTCATGACCTCGACTAAAACAATAAACAGTATTATTATCATATTGCTGTATTTGACCGTTATATTGGCGGCCATTTTGAATTTGGCGCCATATTGGAAAAAAAATGAGTGGGTCCTTATCAGAAAGTGGTCAGGACATCTTTGGCTATTATCATGCCAAGTTTCATGCTTTTACCTCGAAGTGCACTATTCGGCTAGTTTGTGCTCCACTAATACCAGATGTAGTCCAGTATGGCATGTATGGTATTTGGCGGTAAATACATATTTCCGTTTTATTTTTGGGCTATTGGAAAATACAATTTTCAACTACTTTTCTTATTAAATTTCTGACACTGTAACGCCTAACATCTAGTACAAATGCTGTCATTGATGTCAAATTTCTAGGCGGCATTATATTCTGTAAAGTTTGGTAAGGCCTTATCCAGCAAGGTTCATCAAAGTGCATGTCATAAGCAGAATGAAACATCATTTTCATAACGTCATACTTCTGTGACATGCTTGTCGATTGATCGTTAGGACCTTTTCCCCTGAATTTGCCCTGCATATATTTGACTGGCTGCTTGCTGTTGAGATCTCTAAGCAGCACAATGAGACAGTCGACCGATGCAACTGAAACTATGTTTAGATAAACCCATATGATGTAAAACCGGAAGTCAAGAATGATATTCCCAGTAGTGAGAAATGCAAAGTATATATTTTTCGACGGTCTGCCTACTAAGGCTGTAGTAAGTGCATGACGTTTGAAGCGCTTTCATCAACCCAGTTGAGGAGATCATTTCATGAATTATTTTTTATTTATTCAATCTATAAATGTCACAATTTGGGTTTCTTTAGCTCGACATCAAATTAATCAACGTCACAAAATGAGAAAGTATTCAATTTCGTATTCTACTGAATATATATACACGATACACAGACCAAGTAACTGTGGAAGTAAACATGTCGCTGCCGTTTAGCACTCTGTATTTAACCCTATCTGGCCTGGGCGATTTGGGGTGTACCGCAGCCTGGGGGGAGTGCCCCCCCTCCGCCCTCCCTCCTATATATTTCCGCTATCGCTAAGGCCAGAGGGCTGAAACTTACCACACTATATCATTGAGTCAAGTTCTACAAGAAAATGCAATAAAATCCAAGATGGCCGCCATGATGACGTCATTGTGACGTCATTTTCAAAAAGAACCATTTTTTGGTCAGAATTTTCGAATTGTTTATTTTAGTTTTTTCTTCGCAAAGACTGCATAAAATAGATTTTACCCACTTTTCCATACAGAAAAGCAACAATTTTGAAGAAATATGACGTGGCCGCCATTTTGAATTTACCCATGATCCTCTGCTCGGGGTCATGCAAATAGGCTCGAAATGACCCCAATATGATAATCTAAAAAGTCACCAAGTTTCAGCTCTCAATTTTCTGTCGTTCCGGAGATAGGAGAAAAAAACCAACAGGAGGAGGGGGGTGCCATCCTTCCCCCCAGGCCAGGTAGGGTTGAGTTACTGATCCGTCAACCATGAGCGATTTCTGTCCTATTCCATCTTCGCTATGATTAGCAAAGCTCTCATTCACAGATTCTCATGAACGTTTTGTTTGTTTGAAATTGTAGTTCAACAGGTTACAGAGACCTACCTTTCTATAATGGAGGTACAAAGGTTGGTTTTGCTTAATAACTTTTGATTTATTCATCATTACACGCCAGCTTAGCTTATATATAACGGTGATTTTCCAATGAAAGTATGCATAGTTTGATTTTTAATAGGAAACAAAATATGTCGTCTATTGTCGACATTTTTACCTCCATTTCAGAGAGGTGGTTTTCTCTAACCTTTCGCGGGTCATCAACATAATACTTATTTATATTTAACAGTTGTTTCATTGGTTCAGTTGAGATGTTTACAAACGCTATATTATTAAAGGTTCGCAACCTTCTTCCACTTCAGTCTCGTTGTCTTAGTTTATCGGCGGTGAAAATCGCCATGTGTTGTTGTTGTTGGTACTCCTACAGGAGATCCAGCGAGAGATCAAAGCAACAAAACGATAAACAAGGAATATTTAAAAAAAATGATGGGCGACGGAGTTGAATTGGGGAATGTGCAAAATGCTTATTCTGCTTTATAAGTATTCTTTGAAAAATTTAGTTCGCATGAAGAATTGGAAGAGGAGATTTTACAGGTGTAGCCATTCATTTCTATTCACCATCTGGCGTTGTTTTCTCTTTAACGAGCAATGAACTCTCAGTGTCAACTTGCACCGTCGACAATGGGGGTAAGAATGAGGTCATTCAACCTTGGACACGAAGTGATTTTGCAGATTTGATAGCTCACTAGGGTCTTGTTTGATAAGTCTTAAATCCGGAGCTTCTAATGACACCAGGCACGGAGAGTTCTGATCAGAAGAAATTGATTTCATGCAATTTCATTGGTTTAAATGGACTGTTGTCAGTCAATTACATGAAGAAGCGCCATTGGTTATGTAACTCTCCACATTTCGGTTGTTATCGTCATAAACGAGGCAATGCCGAGGAAGGCGGAAGACAAGCCCAAGAAAAGGAAGAGTGTCTAGCGAAAGCGAGCGTATACGAGTCTGTCGTAAAAAGGTATCTAGATCTTACCTTCAAAAACCCGGGATCGTTGCCTATATGAGACCAATTTCAGGTTAGCAGCACTGCAGTAAATCCAAATTATGACAGCTATACGGCTTCCTACAAGAGAAAGAACCACTCGCTTTAAGGACGATCATTAAAGGCACCATTCTGCAACACTTGACCGGAGGGACCGATGGGAAAATATTTTATTTATGAGAATTTGATAATTACCTGTCAAGTTGGGAACGTATAATAAATAGCAACTCCACAAGGTGGGAGAATTATGCTTCCAGTATGAGCAACGGACCATCGGGGCAAAGTCATGTCTAATTCAGAGGTCCCATAGGAATTGGATAATAAAGCACAATTACTGAGAATGTCAATGATTACGTACAATTACATAAACCCAGATTCCGCTCGCTTCGGTAGACATGCTTTATAATAATGGTTCTAACTGAGACACCTGGAATGGACAGAATCGACAGCTTCCCAATCCTTCTCATAAAACTTCAAAGAAAACGACGTAAATTCAACCAATATATATATGTTATTTAATAAAGGCAGCTGGTTCAGTCCTGATTATTTTGTGTTACGCCAAAATTATGTTCAATAAACAACGTTTCATAGCGTGCATACTGTAGCTGTATTGGAAGCGAGACTGTTACCATGCTCCCGTCTAATCGCCCTTGGATTCTTCCTCCTTACCAAACCAAACCTTTGGCTATTCTGCTTTGCAAACTTCTTATACATTATGAGCATAATTCCATCAGCGCTTTGCGTTGGATCTGCCTCACAATAGCGAACGCCCGATATTCCAGCATATCTCTGATTTCATGCCTCACTCATACCACGTGTGAGCTCTCTTGGTGGTCTTGGTTAGTACTTGCGTAATATTTGGGGAAATGCAGGTTCTATCATCTCTCGTGAATGTTTCCAATTAAAATATTTTAATATTATGCCAAAATTGTAATCACTCTCTCCAAACGTGCTGCTTTCGTAAAGCATGTTCGCCTACTTTTTGAGAGTGTAGCCAATTTGAACTTTCCCGCCCCAAGTAGATCTGTGATGAGTGCTTACCCAGCTTTTGAGCGTGGGAGCTAACTGGGCGTGAAATCAGTCGTATATGCTAGGATATCGAGGGTTCGCCATTTAAAATCCACAACATCGAGTGTTGGGTTCCTGGAAACCATTCGGGATTTGCGGGTGGAACGACAGGGACACATATTGATACAGGTACATTAGGCGTCTTATAATGTCGCAACGTCTAGAATCCGGATCAACTCTTTGGTCTTGAGATGCCATGCAGGTTCACAACATTGTAATTTATATTTGTTTGTAAATTATATAAGATTGAAAGGCGAGGATTGGTAAGGGGAGTTAACTGGGATGTAAATATTACCCGTGGTGACAAGATGGCTATTCTCTTTGAATATTATACGAGAAAAATGGGTCATTTCATAAAGTCAGTGTATTGTAATAGGCGTGAAAAATTATTTTCACCTTGAACCACGTGGCATTCCGGGAATATTTTAATGTTTGTAGTGGTTGAGAAGTCCAGTTAGGGCTGGGTAAATTCTATAACCTTGAATTCTTCTGTAACGTGTGGACCATGTACCTACCACTATAAAGAATAAAACTATACGATACTATACTGTGGTAGGAGTGAGTAGGATTCAACGTCGTTTTCAACAATTATTCAGTCATATCACAACGGTACCTACGTGTGCCAGGACACGAATGGCCATGGTTCTCATTATCCTGTAGACTTATCAGCCCAGCTAGTACAGTATACGGTCACCTGTCCAAATATTCACCGGGCCCAACGTTACTTAACTTCGGTGATCTGACTAGAACCGGTTTTCCTCACGTGATAAGCCGAACATTGTGGTATGATATGGAGAAGAAAATTTGCCGTAGGATGGTTGTATATTTGAATGTCTACGGACATGTTACTTATTTGGTCGATACTTCATGTAAGGGAGCACGAGAGAAGAAGCATAGTTCAACAGGGTAGAGATATGATTTCTGAATCCTTTATGAGCTTGACATCGTAGAACAGTTTTGTGCCACTATCTTACAATGACACAAACTGTGACAACATTATACACCACATCGTTAAAGGAATACTTCATTGGGAATTCATTTGATTGTTCTACATCCCCTATACACTAAGCACATGCCAGCGGCTTTGCATTGTTCTACACTATACCTTGTCACTGACAGCGGCTTTTCGGTCTTATACACTACCTTGTCGGTGACAGCGGCTTTGCGGTATTCCAGACTACGTTGTCAGTGATAGCGGCTTTGCGGTCTTCTGCATAATCCTGTCATTGATAGCGACTCAGCGGTTCTCCGCATACGGAATCATGCAGTCTTCTTTCTTATGTTCAACACTACATTGTCAGAGACAGCAGCTTTGCGCTCTTCTACAATACCTTGTCATTGACAGCAGCTTTGCGGTCTTCTACACTACCTTGTCAGTGACAGCGGCTTTGCGGTCTTCTACACTACCTTGTCAGTGACAGCGGCTTTGCGGTCTTCCAGACTACATTGTCAGTGACAGCGGCTTTGCGGGCTTCTGCATAATCCTTTCATTGATATCGGCTTTGCGGTTCTCTGCATACGGAATCATGCAGTCTTCTTTGTTATGTTCAACACTACCTTCTATGCTACCTTGTCATTGACAGCGGCTTTGCGGTCTTCTACTCTACCTTGTCAGTGACAGCGGCTTTGCGCCAGTCTTCTACACTACCTTGTCAGTGACAGCGGCTTTGCAGTCTTCTAGATTACGTTGTGAGTAACAGCGGCTTTGCGGTCTTCTGCATAATCCTTTAACTGATAGCAGGTAGCAGTTCTCTGCATATGGAATGATCTAGTCATCTTATCTTCAACACTACATTGTCAGAGACAGCGGCTTTGCGCTCTTCTACATTACCTTGTCCTTGACAGCGGTTTTGCGGTCTTCTACACTACCTTGTCAGTGAGAGCGGCTTTGCGGTCTTCTAGACCACGTTGTCAGTGACAGCGGCTTTGCGGTCTTCAACATAATCCTTTCATTGGTAGCGGTTTAGCGGTTCTCTGCATACGGAATCATCCAGTCTTCTTTCTTATGTTCAACACTACATCGTGAGAGACAGCGGCTTTGCGCTCTTTTACACTACCTTGTCATTGACAGCGGCTTTGCGGTCTTCTACACTACCTTGTCAGTGACTGTGGCTTTGCGGTCTTCTACACTACCTTGTCAGTGACAGCGGCTTTGCGGTCTTGTAGACTACATTGTGAGTAACAGCGGCTTTGCGGTTCTCCGCATACGGAATCATGCAGTCTTCTTTCTTATGTTCAACACTACATTGTCAGAGACAGCAGCTTTACGCTCTTCTACACTACCTTGTCACGGACAGCGGCTTTGCGGTCTTCTACACTACCTTGTCAGTGACAGCGGCTTTGCGGTCTTCTACACTACCTTGTCATTGACAGCGGCGATCCGGTCTTCTACACTACATTGTCAGAGACAGTAGCTTAAAAGTTCGGAAAGATGTACGTCCAAAGATTACAAGACCGCAACGCCGCTGTTTAAAATTGAAAGTTCGTAAAGACACAGGCCTAGGCCTACATACAAATCCTTTCTGTAATATAACCCCGACCACCCACCCCATATTTCTGAACAGTGTTATTTATCTAAATGGTGTTCGCTATCGCGAAGTCCAAAACTAGGCTCGTTTCCCGTGATATCTTACATGAAGTATGTACCACTTATTTTCAATCTATCAGATTGGAATTAGTGACCAATCTATTCGATTGAATATTTCATCTATTAGATTGAAAATTTCGATCTAGTAGATTGAATTTTCTGTCTAAAACAGATTCATTTTATCGCTTTCCATCTATTAGATTGAATATTTTCAATCCGATCAAAGATTGGTCACTAATTTCAATCTGATAGATTGAATTTCAATCTAATTATTTTAGAGAGTAGATATTGAGCTACCCAGAATCCCACTCCCCCAGGGCAATTGTTTAGACATCGTTCTTCTAAAAGTCCAACTTATTACATTTGGAATAACACTTGTTTGTACTTTGGGAACGGGGGCGTTTGCCTAATAGAGCTTTTTAAAGTTGGCTATCTTGTAAATTCCAAATTGAATATTAAAGATTGGGGGGTGGGGTTATGGTTATAATTATTTTCAGTCTATTAGTTCATCAAACATGTTTGGTATAACTTGATTGCATGAATAAATAATGTCTAACATAGTACATGATTCTGATTAATATGTCTGAAATGGTACGTGAATGTGACGTCATTGTGGTGTCATTGAGACTATAATTCAGCTATTGTTGATGGTGGAGCATCGTAAGTATACATGTGGAAAAAATGCATTTAATTTGGTGGCTTTATAGCTCAACATATACGAAGTATTTGAGCCTATTCACATAATATTCTGTACAAAGAGTAGACTCATGATGGGTACTCTGAAAAAACAGTTGTGTACAAAATTGCACATCTACAAAAAATGTGTATCAGGAGTACACAATTTGTGTACTTTTTTTACACAAATTGTGTATCACAGCTACACAGTGATTGTAGATGTTCAATTTTGTTACAGCGATGTGTACCTAGGGTATACAGTTTGTGTACTTGTGGTACACAACTGTTTTAGAGAGTAGATTCAATATGGCGGGAATGCAGTCTACAGAATTATTTTTCCCAACAAATCGAGAGGCCCCAAATTTGCAGCATTTCTCTTACCGCAATTTGTCTTATCACGTTCAAACTATTGCGGGTTAATATCCTACCTTGAGTGAATTTTGTACTTAGCTGGGTGAAGCTCCAGGAACAAATTCAAAATGGCGGCCACCATATGTCATCCGAAATAAGTGTATCTCTTTCTAGTAGGAATATTTTTCTACTTTAGATCATATCTTTCTCACGACTGAGCTCATTCATGCCAAATTCAGCCACTTCAGACTCAGTATGAGCCAATTTGCATTAGTTTCCATGAGAACAAAGAAAAATTCAAACTGGCGGTCATAAAACGTAATCTTACAATCACGATTTGCTTCAAATTGCGATACATTTTTACTTTTAAAGACGCATCAGTTGCGTTGAAGCTACTTTACCCCAGTCATGAAGATTCATCCGATATGCGCTTTTATTTGCATTTTTCTTCTCATTATGGTATTTTTTCATCTTGAAGCACACTTTTCGCCTGATGAAGTTGCTTAATTCCACAGCTTTTCATTTCCTGCCCATTTTAAGATTATATTACATTTTGGTAATTCAAAATAGCGTCATTGGCAAATTGCAATTTTTTGTAGCCCCTATGTGCCATCTATAACATTTCATTGCTATATTTTCTGTGCTTGCTTCTTCTCATTTTCTACCATAAACGTCAAAGTATGTGTACGATGGGCGATATTCTCCAGTCAGTCTGAAACAATGCCAACATATTGAACCACAAAATGCTACATACACTGAATAAACAGAATAAATATGCCTAATTATACAATTGATTACGGCTTTTAGATTAATGGACATACAGTTGTTCAATATACATTCAACGACGAAATGCCAATGGTTGGCAATGACAGTCGTATTAAATAAATGTCTAAACACCACTAGTTTTATGAGGTGTTAGCATGAGGGACGAGTAGGTGGACGTTATTGGGTGAGAAAGAGGTAGCCTTCTCCTTGTCCTTAACCGTAGCTATAAACTTGAGATGTTCTAAACTATAACTACGCCAAGATATGTAAAAACATTATTATGCCACTGTGACGTCACATTGGGTACAATAGAAATAGATCGGTGCATTATGCAATGGGCTGATCGTATGAGATACATCTCATTGTAAACTGCGTGTGACGGGGAAAGAGAGAGAGATTGACCGACATGTTCAGCAATACCTGCAAATGTCTCGACGATGTTTTGATAATTTATGTTGACAATGCCACCTGCGGTAACATCAAATATTACATGAATATATTGAATGAGTTTCATTAATTGGGAGAAATCAAACGCAACGCAGATATTCCGGTAACCCACTCACGTTGCATCTATAGTAAATGTTTTAAATTATTCTAAAATTTTCTAAAATATATCCTAATTGTTTGCTGGTTTGAGTTAAATCAGGACATTCAGAAAACTATGTTGATTTACACCAAAATGACCACGGAGATTCTTATGATGGTATAGAGTCACTTCTTTATTTCCACTCCATTTATTTCAGATTATTTTTTTTGCTCCAGATAAAAAGAATGTTCTAGAGATCGTTTTCTCAGTTGAAATAAGTAAGCATACGAAGAGTAGTTCGCCCAAGTCCAAACCGAGGGGATTGTTTGGTGACATTCAAGCTGAACCGTGTGTGCCTCTGGGTGTTTTCACGTATATGTTTTAGCTACGTCGTTAAGGTCAACTTCCGCTACTTAGGGCATGGACAAATGAATTGAGACTGTGAAACGGAGCATGCGTTTGAGTAGGTATGACGTTTCGGCCTTGTCGTCTAAGTGTACTGTACTTCACCAGGGATTGAGTCTTAATTATCACAGAGCAGTAACTAGCTAATCGATGTATATTGTAGTGCTACCACCAACGTCCATTTTCCCATTGTCAAAGTCTGTAACCTCCTCAAAGTCGGTGGCATATCTGACGTTAGGAATTATACAATCTGATGCCATGAGAATGCAATTGTCATGACTATTGACCCAATTGTGCGTAAAGAGAAGTGAGATATAGTACCTGTAAACACTATGTCAGACTGGGATCATTAGCTAATAGCTGTACATGTACACACCACATTAACATATTAATAACCAGCCCTGGGTATCGTTAAGGGCATACATATATATTGTCCTCAAGGATACATGTTCAGTGATGTGAGCAGATCATGACCGACATCCATTAGTCAAACTATGTCCTCTACTCTCTTAAATAATTAGTTTGAAATTTCAATATTTTGAAAGCGATTTGAAATATTTTCGTTTTATTAAATCGAAAAAAGAACAAAATGAATCTACTATAGATTAAAAAATATATATTCAAATAAACTGGAACGTTCAATCCACTAGATCCATTTGCAATTGGAGGTTCATACTCCATGTAAGTATCACCAGACAATGCATACAATAGCCAAGTCTGGGGACAACAATATATCTAGAGTTGAGCCTTTTCAGCTGCACAAAGGCTCAGACAATAGCTGCCTACATGAAGTATATACCCAATTGGAATAGGAATAAGGAAGAGATCCAAGGTTGCGGTTCCAGTCTAATTATAATCTTGTGAATATTGTGATTTTTTTTAGCCGCATATACATTGGTAGGATAAGATAGGTAGACAACAGAGGCCTACTTCGAGAGATCAATCGAGTAAAACACGATTGTGTAACGGTGACTGGGCGTGACTGTAACTCGAATTAATCTCTGTACTTCTACGCAAATATCAAACTGGCTATGTACACGCTCATGGAAATCTGTCCTAGACACTAAAACACAGAGATCATTAGCGGAGTAATCTTTTTCTACAGTTCATCAACAGGATGTAGACTTGACATTATAGGTAACCGATATGATTACATGAAATATAATAGATTAATCTGACGAAGATGGTGTTTATGAGGACAAAGAACAAACACCTTCCAGTTAGCAAAGGAAACTGTGATATTCAACCGCATGAATTGTCAACATCAATTTGTCGACCCAATCTTTGTCACGTCCTGCTAAATCATTTGCTGATACCATCAACTCATTTGTTGATATAAGCAACTTCTTTGTTGATATAAACAATTAGAGAGTATTTAGAGATATCATCAAATGATTCGATGATATCATAATATCAGCAAATGATTTGATGATATCAGCAAATGGTTTATTGATATCATTAAATTGGTGATATCATCAAATGATTTGATGATACCATTAAATGATTTGATGATATCTGTATATATATATATATATTTTTGCAGATATCATTAAATATTTGCTAATATCAAATATTTAATGCTATCAGTAAATAATTTGATGATATCAGTGAATACTCAAACGGCGTGCGATACATATAGATTATCACCACGAGTGGTCATTTATCTGATTTTTATCACACGAGTTTGATAAAATCCATATGAAACGAGCTTTAGCGAGTTTCATATGGGTTTTATCAAACGAGTGTGATATAAATCAGATAAATGGCCACGAGTGTTATAATTTATTTCTCACATCAAAATAATGTTGAAAAATAACCAAAAATATAGTTAGCAAACTGTAAGGGTGTGATACAGGTTTTGTATCACATGGGTGTATCACATTGCTTTTGGTCGCTGTGATGTGAGAAACCCATTTATTCTGAACAAGGTGTAAAGTATAAGACCGACTTCAGCTTTGTACCCTATGTACAAAATAGTGCTGTGAAATAAGTTGTAAAATATGGTAATATACTGAACGTTTCGATCAAACCATGATCAGGCGATGTAGAATCGGCCACACACGATTAACTCGCGAACATTTACTGAAAAAAGAGCCAGTCCCAAGGTATACTCCATGCCATGAAGATCTCACGGTGAAACATATTCTTATCGAATGCATATATTTTAAGATTGTAAGAGATGCTTTTTATCGAGCGACTACTTTGGAAGATCTTTTTAGTCGGGCGAGGGAGGATTGCATCTTGGGTTATTGAGAGAAATCGGTTTGTTACATAAGTTTTAATGTGTGTATGTTTTAATGCGCTGGATTACTAAGTTATTGGCTTGAGTACTTAGAATTTTGTTTGAAGAGAAATATACCATCTTCCTTTCCTTTTACCATATCATGTTTCTTTCAGTTAATAGCAATAAAATAATCTAAATAGTAAGGATATATCCGCAATTGTTTCACCACAAATACACCACAGCGACAGCAACACTACGCAAAGTGATACTGTTTCCGACCCAAATTGACGTTGTACGTCGCGAACTATGGGCGAGTAAAAACTGACACATGTAAAACTTATCGTGAAGCGTTTATCACCAGAACAAAGAATTAAGGCTTGAGTAAAATCGAAAGATCGGCTACGTAAGCACGGATATAACAAAAAATATCGCTAGTGATCACAGGCAAGGCAAAAATAAAAGAGAATATATAGCCCAGGAACTGGCGAATATATAACGTAGACTACGGCTTTTAATTATAACAATCATTTTGAATTCACATAACAAAGCGGAAGTGGATTTGCTGGCTCTTATGTACGGACAAATTAACTACGATTTTGCCCTTTGAAGACCAAAGGTTTACACTGATGGATCACCGTCTAGAATAGTATTTTTATGAAGGAATAAAAAACGCAACACATTGGAATCCACCCACCGATTAGGTGTTTTCAATTTGCGTCTGACATGCAAGTTCAACATATCGCAATTCACTTCAGTTCAATATTTTATTGACGTTTCACCCCCGATATGTGCAGGGGCCACTGTACATTGTGTTATGGGAGACAGTTCAAGTTCAACAGTGTTGTTTTCGAGAACATATTTTCATATTAATGTACATGTATACAAGGATTTCAATAGAGACTGAAATATTCTAAGCTTGAATGCTGTTGCAGTGATATGTCAGCGGCATAAAGCGGACAGTATGTGACCGTACGGACAGTATGTGACCGTACGTTGCATACCAAACAAAATAGTTTACATTGAAATTATTCGAAAATAAATGGTGTCCATGCCTCACCTGTCGTTGTTGAACTTACACATATTTTAGATTTCTGGTGCCACTCACGGAATATTTCGAGACAATCCCACTGCGAAACAATTTAGCATGAGTTTTGAATAATCAAAATAATATATTCCATAAAACTTGGGTCAATAATATCGAGCTAACCGTGCATTTATTACACGTTTTATCACGGTTATGTGAAATCTATACCAGTCAAGTGCAGGTGTTTATTGGGATATTCCATTTCACAAGTCGGATGAGGAAAGGGACGTCTGCTGTCATACAAGTAACAATCGAAGAAAACAAAAAAATAAATTACAAGATGAAATTTCTTTCTCTGTTGCTTCCATCGCGAAATTGATTAACAAAGCGACACAAATATACATATATCCACGTAATTTCCACACAGCTGACAGTATCACTCCCCATTTGAGAGACCAAATAAGCTCGTCCACTGACATTGGCACGATGCCAACCGAGACGGGAGCATCAGTGGACTTTTTTCAAGAAAGGGGAGAAAGGTTGGCAAAGTTTAAAATATGTTTTCAGCCCTTCATTATAATCTTTGTTGATAATCAATTTGGGTGATGTAATAGAATAGAAATAATGTTTTCATAGGCGTGCTCAATGGTTATTTTACCCACGGTTAGTGTTGGAAAGTGTATAAATTTTAGGGCGCGGGCTTCGCCTTTGCTCTAAAATATAAACTTTTTCACACTAGCCGTGCGTAAAATAACCATTGAGCACGCATATGAAACATTATTTCTTAAATAATCTATACGGATAAACCTCCCGCGTGAACTATATTCGCGAGTCAAATCCTTCGAATTTCGTTGCAAGGTCCTTCGGCTGCGCACACTGAAATTATACCGCACCGGTGATGTCCGAGGAATTACGCTTCGGATCCTGTCAATAATAATCCCTGATCCATACGAGGTTTGGTTTGCTTGAGTTGGGCACTCCATCGTGGTGCGATGGGCATTGGTCATACAAAGTATGCCGTGAAATTCGTTTCCCCACCCCGCATATTCCCTCCTACCAAGAAGGCCTAGTCACTGGTAACATATAATTTTCCCCGTGATATATCCTTGCATATGTATCTAAACATTAACCAAATCTACCAGTCCTTCCTCTGTTTCCCTTAATCATCTATAAATTGACCTAAACCCTGATGACGTAAAATATCTCTTTCAATCACGTGCTGAATTGTGCATTCATCATTTGCATGACAGGTGATCACTTATCCAGAAATCTAGCATCGCTTATGTAACACGAATCTATTTAAACTGTCATCGCACAGTTCGTGTGCCGCAAGGCGTTAAATCCTGTATGTAACCCGATACACCAAATCAAAGCATGCTCTTCCGACTATGCCAGCCCAGAGACCTAGCGCTGGCAATTCAGTTGATGTCATGTTATATGAGGGAGGTGACAGACTAATTGAATTGTATAACAATCCCCAACGGCCATTTAATTGACATGGATGTTGGCGGCCTGCATTGCATCAAGGGATAGAAGTGGCATTTAATTGTCATGGATGTTGGGGTCTATGTCATTAGGTTTCAGTCCTATTGTATTACGGCATCCCTACCGTTCATTTAATTGTTATGGATGTTGGGGGCCTTCATTGCATCATGGGATAGAAGTGGGTTTCTTTCCTATTGTACCCCGGTATTTCCAAACAACGAAAACGCTCGTTTTAGCGCGACACTCTTCCGTTCTTGATTTGCCTCGTATATGACAATAACAACTGAAATGTGGAGAGTTACGTATCTAATGACGCTACTTAATGTAAATGACTGACAACAGACGAATTTAAGCCAATAAAATTGCATGAAATCAATTTCTCCTGCTTAAAAAATCCCATGCCTATTGGCATTCATTCTGTGAATATGTAGTATACGTAGAGGTTAGATAAAAGCTTCCGGGTTAAGGCTTATCACATGGGAACCGGGTATTAAAGTTAGAAACTCACCTGTAGCAGGATATAACCTGTCATCGCAGCTCAGCGCCCACCACGAGTACAGATCTACCGTATATAGATAATCAATGTTTGGACAAGCGTAGTTATATACGCACAGATATGATTGCAGATCTTCAGAGCGACCAGAGGTTTGACGATGCTTACTCAGCGTCTATATGGACAGAATCGTGGTTAGACATTGTCTCACGAGGGTTCAATCTCGAGCGACCAAGTGCTCGAATGTTTCGTATTTGAGAACAAATCAAACAAAACCGATTATTGGGACTGTCAACTGCTTGAAAATTTCGCATTAGCGGAGCACATGCCACCAATTCTGAGCTGATTTGTACAGGAGGGTATAATAGACGTGATGTTTTTCGATTCAATTGAATTGTTCATAGTATCTGAAAAGGCAATATCAGCTGACATAAGTGCGCAGGTTTCTTGGAATAATAATTCATTTTATTTTCAGTCTGACCGAAAACTCACTATTATACAAATAGTATACCTTCCGGCACAAGTTACACAGTCCACAATGATCACCAGGCTAAATCCCAATATAGTCATTTATATGAAATGATCAGCTCACAATAGGTACAATGAAATCAATGGGGACCATGGATAGGTACCGTGGCCTGATTGACTTCTCTATCGTGATTGTGAATAAGCACGGTGCATTTCAAAGACAATCCATGTTTATTCAACAGTGGTACTGGCCAAGAAGAAAGCATGGATGGGAATTCTTCTTATGTTGGACCTTAATCCTGTCTGTTAGCATTGCTGCTGTATATCTAATTAGATACCAGGAGAAGATGGTATGCAGCGTGCCATTATGTTTAAGTAATATTTTATCTGTTTCAGCTCTTCCACTTACTGGAATTATTTCCATATAAATAACCATTCGCGCGAACCCAGTCAAGTTAAATCTAGAAAAAATTGTCTTGGCCTGTTTGCTCCGTTACCGGTATTTGATTACAGGAGGCAATAACCTTCTTTTCGCTGATTTTATTTTCCCAACAGGCGTCGATAGCAGATCTCGATAACAAAAACCCTACACCAATATCAAGGACATATTTGATGGTATGTGTCGAATATATGCGTCTGGTCAGTCATTCAATATTCAGCCGTCGTCCATTAAAGAATTTTCGCGTCCATAATCCAAAGACCTAATTCATATAACAGCATCAGCGCCTAACTAAATACGAAGCTGCGCATCTGAAAACCCCTCGGCTCTGGGCGCCAGCCATTCATAATGTATTCAATTTGAACCATACTACTTAGAAGATGTCAGGAACACCAAGCAGCCAAGTGACAAATATACAGATTATAAAAAAATTGCCATTAGAAATGGCCCCTAAGGTTTCCATCCAATCAAAGAAACCGTCAGTTATTACTTATCTCTTGATGTATCGATGATGTATACCAAGCATCATACTGAAGACTTGAACAGTATCAATGATTTTACATAAAGTAAATATGGCTGCTAAGGTTTCCATCCAATCAGTTCTGTCATTCATTTTTAGTCTCTTGATGTATTGATGATGTAT
>JAVTVY010051809.1:0-25381 GCA_036873755.1 Hanleya hanleyi
TTTTCAGCGATACACTATAAGCTCCCAAAGTTCAAGTTTAAAATAGTTTTACACGTCAACTCGCATTTATTGCAAATGAGACCGGTTTGAAGATGGAAAAGAAACACAAAATCACAGTGGGTCTGAGCGGAGACATTTGGCCAGTATGAAGATTTCGGTGACGTCCGCGCCCTCATACGGGCGCTGTGCGGTTAGACTATAAAAAGCGCGCTGTGTATCGTCTGCTATCCACTCATTTCAACTGCATCATGGCTAATGGTAGTAGACGGTCACTTTTCAACGCAATGAACACGGGAGTGTCGACCGAAACTTTCAGGGTGACAATTCGAGACGGAGAACAACAAGAAGATCCTAGACGGATTCGCTCGAGCGGAGAAGACGAACATGTTACAATCATTACGAGCTTGCAGCGTGTTGCTGAAGCTCAGATTGCTGAAGCTTTGAGGACGAGAAGCGCACAACAAGATAGAGAAATAAGGGACGCTGTGCAGGAAGAGGATGATGATGATGAAACAGACGATGAAGATGTACACGGAGAGTTGGAGTGGTTAAACAGTAGTAGACCCCCAGCAACTACAGCTTCGACTCAGACGGCTACCACAACGACGGCTACCAAAACGACGGCTACCACAGCGACCGCAACAGGAATGACAACACCACCACCACCAGAGATCAGCCGCCTGAGACAACAAATTGACGAATTAGAAGACGAAAAGACTACACTACGCCTACAACTGGCTAGGGAGCAGAAGAGATCAACCTGTGCCGTGTGTCAAGACGATGAGACGATGTACGCCTTTTTTCCTTGTGGCCACCTGGCCCTATGTGGTGTATGCGTGCTAAGCTTAACATGCATGGCGGGCTCGTGCCAATGCGCAGAGACAGAGGAGCTTCATTTGAAGTTACGATGCCCTGGGTGTCGGGGATGGGTATCAAACATCAAAAAAATATTCCGGCTGTAACAGTGTGATGACCAACCCGCTGTTCTTTCCAATGGCCCTTATTAGGGCCACCTAATTACACCCGAAAGGGGAGAAACTTTCTAACTAAAAGCGCAAAACACCAGCTCCCACACCAATATCCCTTTTGCATAGAGTGAACATTGACACACATTTGAATTTCTAATATTTATTAACACAGTAGAATGAACATTAGGTCTTCACCACAGTAGACTCTTGGTGTTGAATTTTCTAATACAATTATACGCTGTCAAGGCGCTTAAATGAACATAGAATGAACATAGAATGTAGGAATACGGGCATGTCCGAATGTTCAATATTTATGCAACAAGACTTGTGTGAATGTTCAATATTTATGCAACAAGACTTGTTTGAACTCGTCATTGTCTTTCTGCCCCTGGTGCACGTATATGAAGATGGCGATCTGTTCACGTGGAATTCTGGGTGGACAGGCAGCTTGCAATGTCTCGGCAATTTGCACCTCGTTAACGGCGTATAGTCCCTCAGTCATCAGCGCGTCTGATGGTATAATATTGTCCATACACATATGCGTGTTGAACAGACCGTTCTTGTTCTGACAGCCTGCACATTGCTCGATACGCAAGTGTCGAATGCGGGGTCTGAGATGATCCAGGAATGTGTCGATGTACTTCTTATAAATATACTGAGTCACCTGGTCAGACAGGACTTCATGAATTTCACCTGTCAGACTCTCCAGCTTCCGCCACGCAGGTATTTGCAGGGTGACGCCCTCAGGTAAAGGAATACGCGTATCTCCCCTCAACTTCCATTTACGAATATGCACCAGCAGCATGTTGTTGAACATAGAACAGGTGAGGAAGATGTCGTCGCCCACATAAAATTTCGCTTCGTCGCTCCCCTGGTGGTCAATGACCGCATCGACGGCGTAATAAATGGCCTGTACTCTTATCTAGGTCTCCAACGTCAAGGCGATATGCTTAGGTGGTTTGTCGTCCCAGGCCGGTGCGTTAAAGTGCACTTGCTCTTCTTTGACGCTCACAGTTAAATAGGGAGAGAGCTCCCAAGTGTTCGTCTGGGCCGCCTGGTAGGCCTGCTGGATAATGTCATTGATCTCCTGCACAGACATAGGAAGTAGCACCTCTTCCTTCGCTTGCTCAGGCACTTGCTGGGGCACTGGCTGGAACACTTGCTGAGGTATTTTTAAAGGCGTTAGTCGGGGACGTTTGGCAGGTGGACCGGACTCTTCGTGGGTACGTTTGGTACCTGTACTCCCTTCGGCGATGTCCATGTCCATGACTAAGAGTTTATCTTCTGAATCCTCGGCTTGAAGTAGACATGCTATTCCTTCATTTCCCGTCTTCTTCAACGCCTCCACGAAGGCTTGAAATGCTCCAAATGAATGCAGCAATGCCCTAAAAATTCCCACTTTTATACGTCTTTTCGGTAACCTTCGTGTCTTTTCGGTGACGTCCGTGTCTTTTCGGTGACGTCCGTGTCTTTTCGGTGACGTCCGTGTCTCTTCGGTGACGTCCGTGTCTCTTCGGTGACGTCCGTGTCTCTTCGGTGACGTCCGTGTCTTTTCGGTGCAGGCGCAGACGTGAAGTGCCCGGATGAAAGATCACCGAAAAAAACATCCACAGTCAACTCGTCACATACAGTCGCCCCCCTCAAGACCCTCATACATACCCGAAAAGACACGGACGTTACCGAAAAGACATGGACGTACCGAAAAAGACACGGACGCCGGCGAAATTGTGGAAAAACCCCACAGACAGGTGAGTACATGTTCTATCATGTTCACAGGTCAACGGACGTCACCGAAAAGACACGGACGTCACCAAAGAGACACGGACCTCACCGAAAAGACACGGACGTCACCGAAAAGACACGGAGGTGAGCGAAATTGTGGAAACCCCCACAGACAGGTCAGTACATGTCCTATCATGTTCCCAGGTCACGCCCCATTCACCCAGACCGGAAGTGACGTCATACCTGTGCGCAACACTCCTGCGCACACCACTTTCTCGCGCATGCGCGGTGAGGCGCCAGCGACTTTAAATGCACTTATACTACTATACTACTACTACTAATATAGGGATCTTAAGTCTTCAAGATTTCGTATAGTTTTGTGAGATTTATACTCTCATGACTAAATGTGGGGAAAAAACGTTCTGCTAAAAGGCATCCTTTATGTCATCCTCGCGCGCCAGTGTATCGATCGATCTGTTAGGATCGATACACTGCATGGCTTGGTTAGTTCCCATACGAGTTCTGGATATAAATAGATCAAGGGGTTTTCTCTAAATCAACCCAATCAGTGAACGCGCTAAGCTAGTCAAGCTGACGTCGACATCGAAAGTCAAAGCAAAAACCACAGGCTTGGGATACCGACATGCTAATTCAAAACAAGCGCGGGGTATATGAAATATACGAGATTGTAGGCCTATAATAGAGGCATCGACTCAAGAACTCATTCGAATCACCAAAATGTCCAGGTAAACCCTCTGCGAGGATTTAGGATTTACCTGGACTTGTGAAGATGCCTTTACATAGGCTGGAACCCTTTGTCAGACATAGGCCTACTACATATTCACCATATGAGGAATATTTCCATAATTGCTGGTGCATGGCTATATGTTACGAAGCGTGACACCTGAAATAGGGATCTTTTATCTTTATTAGAAAATTTAATCAAATATTTGTTCGTTTCCGAATTTTGAAAACGGTTGGAATCTGGAATCCCGAATTCCTGAACACCGTCACGGTCTCGCGCTTTGGTAATACCAGAATTGAAATTGCCAGTCGCGTATATCAGTTCATGTACCGTCACAGCTCTCCATATGTTTATGTTGGAGGTAAATGTGTTAAAGTTGTCAATTCTGACCGAATTGAGTAAATATTCTAAATAGGAGAATTCTATTTAAAGACTGGTTTAAAATCGCCACATTAACAAACAAAGTTACCAACTTATAGTTGGAAATAATTTACAAGCGATATCAAAGCATGTGCTTCGACCTTCACATATAAGCATGGGGAGAGCAAAGGCGGGAATTACTCAAACTGAGAAATCGGAACTCGATATAACGTCTGGTGATCGCTAAAGCGTGAATGGCTGTAGCGGAGCTCCAAGTTCGTTTGATATAATGTTATAAGAACAAAAAACATATTTAAAATATCGAATACTTCTTAGTAGTATAGAAAAGACCGATTGGGTATGATTGACCTACTTATTTGTTCCCCCGGGTAAAATTTAAGGGGTCTCAAGGTCATCTGGCGATCACGTCGCTTCCGCGGAGAAAAAGTAGTCCCTAGATAAAATGGTCCGATGGGGTCGAGTGAGGTATCAAAGTGAAGCTTATGTGAAGGGGCATCTAATGGGTTGGGTGTGGGGTTGAAATATCGGCATTCTGCGCATGCGCGGTGGCCGAAGGGTATGAAAATAGCCGTGTTGGAGCTAGGGGAGTCCCTAATGGGCCAATGGGGTCGAGTGAGGTATCAATGTAAAGCATTCATGAAGGGGCATCTAATGGACTGGGTGTGGGGTTGAAATATCGGCCTTCTGCGCATGCGCGGTGGCCGAAGGGTATGAAAATAGCCTTTTTGGAGCTAGGGGAGCCCCTAATGGTCCAATGGGGTCGAGTGAGGTATCAATGTGAAGCATTCATGAAGGGGCATCTAATGGACTGGGTGTGGGGTTGACATATCGGCATTCTGCGCATGCGCGGTGGCCCAAGGGTATGGAAATAGACGTTTTGGGAGCTAGGGGAGCCACTAATGGGCCGATGGAGTTCTATGAGATATCCATGTGAAGCCTATGTGAAGGGGCATCCAGTCATGGGTGGGTGCATGTAAAATTTTTCCTGAAAAAAAAAAACGGAAAACGGACTTTATCGAAAAACCTGGGAAAATGCCTATATGGGGTATGAGGGGTATATAGGTCGCCGGGCTTAACGGGGCTTGTCTATCAATAGAGTTATCTCCCCCTAGTTCCAGGGTGGGTGTATGTAAAAATTTTCCTGAAAAAATACGGAATACGGACTTTATCCTAAATTACGGGAAAATGCCTATATGGGGTATGGGAGGTATAGGACCATCCTGGGAAACCTACTTCTCCACATTTGCGGTATAGGTTGTGGGGGTCTCGTTTTACTCGTCTCGTCATTTAGAACATGATAGGAAGTGTCCCCGTGCGAATCGGTGAAATTTTTGAAAAAGTACGATATAGCCTCATATAGTCCCATACTGAGGGTATAGGATCGATGTTTGTCCCCTGGGAAACGTACTTCTATGCATTTGCGGTAGGGTTGTGGGGTCTCGTTTTACTCGTCTCGTCATTTAGAACACGATAGGAAGTGTTGCGGAGCGAATCGGTGAAATTTTTGAAAAAGTACGATATAGCCCCATATAGATATATATATATAAATATATATTCCCATACTGGGGTATAGGACCGATGTTTGTCCCCCTGGGAAACTGACTTCTATACATTTGCGGTAGGGTTGTGGGGTCTCGTTTTACTCGTCTCAACATTTAGAACATCATAGCAAGGGTCGCGGAGCGAATCGGTGAATTTTTTGAAAAAAGTCACCAAGGCCTGGGTAGGCCCATAGGCCTATACTGCATGGCTATGGGTGTATAGGGCCATACGGGGTGGACATGTTGGAGTCTAGGTGAGTCCTTGGTGGTCCAATGGGGTCGAGTGAGGTCTTATTTTGAAGCTCTCGTGGAGGAGCATCCGACTGGGCTAATGGTTCGTCCGTGTTCAATAGTCTGCGCATGCGCAGTCTAGCCGTAGTATAGAAAACAGGCATTTTGGGTGCTATGTAGGGGTGTGTTTGGGTTAGAGATGAGCTAATCACGGTTCGAATGGGTCGTGTGAGGTGTCAAAGTGAAGCTTGTGTGGGGTAGAGTCAGAATGGTGTGTTTTTGAATGCATGTCGCGTCAATCTGCGCATGCACAGTTGGTTGTAGTAAGTAAAGTGGCCATTTTGGGACAGTACATGAAGGTATTTGGGGTCGAGATGGGCTATTCACGGTTCGAATGCATCGTGTGAGGTGTCATTTTGTTGCTCTCGGGGTGTACATTCCGATTTGAGGGATGTCCGCGTCATCTGTGACGTCATCGGTACGAGTAGTAGCGAAAGTGGACATTTTGGGGCAGTTCATGAAGGTATTTGGGGTCGAGATGGGCTATTCACGGTTCGAATGCGTCCTGGAAGGTGTCATCTTGTAGTTCTCGGGGTGTACATTCCGATTTGAGGGATGTTCGCGTCATCTGTGACGTCATCGGTGACGTCATCGGTACGAGTAGTAGCGAAAGTGGCCATTTTCGGGCAGTACATGGAGGTATTTGGGGTCGAGATGGTGCGGTAGGAATATCATTCTGCGCATGCGCAGACGCAATGCGGAGCTCTCGTCCAATCAGAAGCGAGTATTTCAAATCCGTCACAGAGCTCTCAGCCAATCAGAAGCGAGTTTGATCCGGTGCATTATGGGCCATATCCAAGATGGCGGCACGTATGTTCAAGATGGCGGCACATCCGGTGTCGAAAACTGGCCATTCCGTCGGGATGTGGTCACCTAGTGTCGAAAACTGGTCCTTGTATGGGTCCTGCTAGACGTTTTGACGCCATGATATAGACCGGAGAGAGAGAGAAAACAACAACAACAAGGATGACACATGAGGGAACAACAACAACAACAATTTTTTTTTCATATAGTTTATTTTCCCCTCCATCATAACATACCCACGCTGGGGGAGCCGTGTTGGGTATGTTTACAATTCAAGAAAGACTCTTGTCCAATCAGAGACCGCCATTTGCATCTGTCCTATTCGTTCCTGTCCGTTAGATGTATTCTTGTCCAATCAGAAGTCGCCATTTCAGAGAGTTCCTTCTTCGGTCATGTTCATTCTGAACCTTTTATTCTAATCATCGTCGGCCAGGCCTGGATATTCTTCGGGCAGCATGTCCTGAAACAGTTGTTTGCGCATTCTGATCGCATTTTCCAGGGCCTCGGTGGGTGGTAAACCCATATCCTCTTCCAAGTGACGCTTGGTCTTCATGATGGACCTGTGCGTGGGGTCTCCTTTCATTTCAAGCGGTAGTAAAGTATACTGTTCATAGATCGCCATAGCTGTTTTCCTGATGCGGGGCGCATTTGGGTGTACGTCTGTTGTAAATTATCCTCTCCGGCGTCCTCGATCGCTTCAGCGTGAGTATTGATAGCTGCTGTCACAATACGATCCCAGAAGGTAGGTTCTGCCTCACTTTCCTGGGATGAAGGCTGATTCTCTGAGGTCAAGCTCTCCATACCAGTAGATAGACTGTCAGCCATCTTGGATTCGGTATCAGTCGATGCACTCTCATCAATCTCTGTATCAGTATCTGCCTCAACGGGCTCCTCGGCGTCTTCAATCCCATGTATATTTTCTGGTGTCGCATCATATCGTAATGTCTGGTGAACGTGCGTTCACACTCAGAACAAGTATAAGCCATGTTGACGGTTGAACGTCGACTGTGCGTGTTTTGCGAATACGCTCGCTTTTATAGACAGTAACGCCCATCAACGCTTAGCTCAACGCTTCAACGCCCTGGTGAATTAGCTTAGAAGCTCTGATTTCATGGAATTGACACCAATTCATCGAAATGCAGTGACGCCCGTCAACGCCCGTCGTTACGCCTTAACGCTCGTCTCAACGCTTTAACACACTTTCTTAATGCTTTAACGTTGTTTAATGATGCGTTCGAACAAATGTTTCTTTTGTGCTATTGCTCTGACATACGCCGCTTTCCAGTTCATGCCCGAGGTTTTCAACATCGACGCTGTTCTTTCAATTTCCATATGGACTGGGTCCTTATCCAACAATTTCATATGGGTCAGTAAGTCGACATACTGCTGACGTAAAGCCCGTCGTAGTCTGGGTGCCAATCTGTTATGGGCTAAAATTGCAGCTTCCTCTTTCGAATACCCTTTGCGTTGAAACTTCTGTGGCCTCCAACATCCCGCCCATCTCGGCGTCCATACTCTCTTTGAACAAATCCTTCCATAGCCTCGAGTTCACATTATGTTCTTCAACCTCGGGTTGGGCCTTCACGGTTGGGTGATATTCCAGGACTGATGGTATGAAGCGGGCCCGCTGTATGGGGGTGGGCTTCTGCTGCTGCTCTGCCAGGAGTGCACTCGGCGGATGGTGTAGGGGTATAGGCCGTTGTGGTGATTCCTCGCCGGTAACAGGTGGGTCGTCAGCCGACGATCTTCGGGGGTATGGGCTTTTAAATCTACGAACAGGTAGCCGTACGGACGAATTGTCGCTTCTTGAAACGCCCACATAAAATGGTCAATGTTCTGAGGATAAATTCGACTACCAAACACACGGATTTGTGCTCTATCAATGGGATTGGAGAACAACACAAAGTATTGGCAGTTCAAGGCAATATCTCTGGACGCCTTCCCTTGAGGAAAGAGATTCTGAGTCAAATAGATGACGGACAGATTTCGATGATGGGACCCTTTGGTGAATAGGTCGGCGATTTTCGAATTGTCCTTGGCCGCACTCATCAGATCATCGAGCACTACCACGTTGGTCTGCTCGGAATCGAAGTAATAGGGTTCGTCTATGTCGTGAGGAATTCCTGGAACAAAGCTCACATTCTGTAGTCGTGCAGTTTCGTAGGCGGGCTGCCATTGGCTATAACACCAAACAACACGTGTCGGAGCTGGGGTTGCCACACCTTCCTCTAAGAACTTCATCACCCAGGACGTCTTTCCACACCCCGTAGGGCCGCTCACCGTCATCGTATAAGGGTGATCTAATACTGTCGTGTGTGACGTAGGTGTTGATCGTTCCTCGCGCGTACTTTGAATTTGCACGTTATCGGGACTCCGTTCCTTGAGATGGCTTCGCTGTATATGTCTACGTAGATTAAATGGCGTGGAAAATGACTTCGAACACAAGTGACATGCGTAAACCATGGCTCTCATCTCCACGGACACCAGGCGTATAATGAAGCTTTCACAGATGCATGTGTGTATGCATATATGCAAGAGCTCCGAGCTCGCGGAGCTCGCGGAGCTCTTGGAGCTCCGGAGCTCCGACGCCACCACCGGGCGTTGACGGGCGTTGCTACAAGAGAACTCGGAGCTCCGGAGCTCCGGAGGTCACTTCCGCTTCCGTTCACGTGACCGGAACTGACCTTTGACCCCGGCGCGCAAAGGTACATTAAATACCTTCATGTACTGCCCGAAAATGGCCACTTTCGCTACTACTCCTACCGATGACGTCACCGATGACGTCACAGATGACGCGGACATCCCTCAAATCGGAATGTACACCCCGAGAGCAACAAAATGACACCTCACACGATGCATTCGAACCGTGAATAGCCCATCTCGACCCCAAATACCTTCATGTACTGCCCCAAAATGGCCACTTTACTTACTACAACCAACTGTGCATGCGCAGATTGACGCGACATGCATTCAAAAACACACCATTCTGACTCTACCCCACACAAGCTTCACTTTGACACCTCACACGACCCATTCGAACCGTGATTAGCCCATCTCTAACCCAAACACACCCCTACATAGCACCCAAAATGCCTGTTTTCTATACTACGGCTAGACTGCGCATGCGCAGACTATCGAACACGGACGAACCATTAGCCCAGTCGGATGCTCCTGCACGAGAGCTTCAAAATAAGACCTCACTCGACCCCATTGGACCACCAGGGACTCACCTAGACTCCAACATGTCCACCCCGTATCGCCCTATACACCCATAGCCATGCAGTATAGGCCTATGGGCCTACCCAGGCCTTGGTGACTTTTTCAAAAATTTCACCAATTCGCTCCGCAACCCTACCCATCGTGTTCTAAATGTCGAGACGAGTAAAACGAGACCCCACAACCCTACCGCAAATGTATAGAAGTACGTTTCCCAGGGGGACAAACATCGGTCCTATACCCCAGTATGGGAATATATATTTATATATATATGTCTATATGGGGCTATATCGTACTTTTTCAAAAATTTCACCGATTCGCACGGGGACACTTCCTATCATGTTCTAAATGACGAGACGAGTAAAACGAGACCCCACAACCCTACCGCAAATGTATAGAAGTACGTTTCCCAGGGGGACAAACATTGATCCTATACCCTCAGTATGGACTATATGAGGCTATATCGTACTTTTTCAAAAATTTCACCGATTCGCACGGGGACACTTCCTATCATGTTCTAAATGACGAGACGAGTAAAACGAGACCCCACAACCCTACCGCAAATGTATAGAAGTACGTTTCCCAGGATGGTCCTATACCTCCCATACCCCATATAGGCATTTTCCCGTAATTTAGAATAAAGTCCGTATTCCGTATTTTTTCAGGAAAATTTTTACATACACCCACCCTGGAACTAGGGGGAGATAACTCTATTGATAGACAAGCCCCGTTAAGCCCGGCGACCTATATATGCCCCATACCCCATATAGGCATTTTCCCGGATTTTTCGATAAAGTCCGTTTTCCGTTTTTTTTTTTTTCAGGAAAAATTTTACATGCACCCACCCATGACTGGATGCCCCTTCACATAGGCTTCACATGGATACCTCATAGAACTCCATCGGCCCATTAGTGGCTCCCCTAGCTCCCAAAACGTCTATTTCCATACCCTTGGGCCACCGCGCATGCGCAGAATGCCGATATGTCAACCCCACACCCAGTCCATTAGATGCCTCTTCATGAATGCTTCACATTGATACCTCACTCGACCCCATTGGACCATTAGGGGCTCCCCTAGCTCCAAAAAGGCTATTTTCATACCCTTCGGCCACCGCGCATGCGCAGAAGGCCGATATTTCAACCCCACACCCAGTCCATTAGATGCCCCTTCATGAATGCTTTACATTGATACCTCACTCGACCCCATTGGCCCATTAGGGACTCCCCTAGCTCCAACACGGCTATTTTCATACCCTTCGGCCACCGCGCATGCGCAGAATGCCGATATTTCAACCCCACACCCAACCCATTAGATGCCCCTTCACATAAGCTTCACTTTGATACCTCACTCGACCCCATCGGACCATTTTATCTAGGGACTACTTTTTCTCCGCGGAAGCGACGTGATCGCCAGATGACCTTGAGACCCCTTAAATTTTACCCGGGGGAACAAATAAGTAGGTCAATCATACCCAATCGGTCTTTTCTATACTACTCTTCTTCTTCCTTTAGGTGGAGACAATTGGAATGCTATAGATTGTGCCGGACACTGTTACGAGGAGAACCGTCTTAATGCTTGGTGTGACAATATCGAGTGCCGTTGTGATGACGACTGCGTGAGACACCTTAATCTACAACCATGGTCAGACCCGAATATCGCCTGTTCCAAACTCTGTTGTCACAGAAATGTCTATTTGTTTGCCTTGTTCAATTTGCGGCATGGAGGGCAATACCATGTTCTTCCACTGGGAGCGCGTTTCAGTTTCAAGCAGGTCAGATGGAACCAATTGTCACATTTGTCACACCCGACCATTACCTCGCCCTCATTTGTTGACGTTGTTTTACATATACAGTACGTTTCCTGTTGCGGAGATGATGTACTTGGGGTTGATGATACATCCAGCTCTAATCTACGCGTTACCAACTCTGGTAGCACTGCGTCTGTCCAAACAACTTTGAATTTTTCCAACATGGTTTCAATGAATGATTCGTCCCTGTTAACTCTGTAAAATACACAGTCAATTGGTGTCCACACAACAAAGTCTGCATACTGTGCACCGCACACAAACATCTGATGCTGAATCTGAGTATAATAAGCATGACCCGTCTTCAGATGTAGGTCTTCGTTAAGGCAAAAAGATGTGTCTTGCAGGGCATCACTTATACTGTGTTCCCTGTGCTTGTACGGGCACTTGATCTCCAGCACTCCCTTCCCATGACAAGAACATTCAATAATGCCATCAGGGGATGCACCGAGGTATGGGTATGTTGTGGAGAGGACGAGTCCAGCCTTTGAAATTGATATGTCTTCATGACTCTCCTGATTGGTAAGATGAATTTGGCCTGTTGGTTTGTAGCTGCCACCAGGCATGGAGGTGTCGCACATAATTTGAGAATACAGCTGGAAAGCATCATCCTCATGTTCCCTCCCTCATACCACTGCTGGAACTCTCAGTGGTGTAACATTTATATTTGTAATGTTCTTCACAAGTGATGAGGATGGGTTTGTCATGGACGTATGGAGGGCATTATGTGCAACTGATGATGTTATGCGCCCAGCCCGCTGTTCGTGCCAGTGAAGAGACGAAGATTGGGCTGTTGTTATATCATACACATACTTTGCTTGGTCTTTAGTCACAGTGATTGTCTTTACAATATCAGCACAGTAGGCTGTCAGTGTTTCAGTTGCAAGTCCTTGCTTCTCCACTGAAAAATGGTCTCTGAGGGGTTTAGGAAGCTGTTGCTTAGCTTGTGCTCTCTTCGACACAAAAGGTTCATTGTACTTTGAAAATGCACTAAGTCCAACCACTTTATACGGTAGAGCAACCAATCCTCTAAGGAATCTGTCTTTCTCCTCCTCTGTTGGCTCTGGATAAGTCCGCTTAGTACCTTTCTGAATCTTACTTCGTGATGTGTCTGTGTAGAAACGGCCGGATTTCAGACACTGGAGCTGGTCTTACATCCCTCTCACACTGGTTCCAAACACATGGCTTGTCCGTGCAAGCAGTCCTCGTCTTCCCTAGGCGAACAAGGGTTTCAATCTTGAAAAGGAGTGCTCCTACATGTGAACATGTTTCGCCGAGCCTGGAAAGTGAGGAAAAAGAAGTTTTCAAGTGATAACAATTTCACTTCAGACTGATATATACAAAACACGTTTTAAACATACTACACTACGCACAGAATAAATTAGGCTAATCAAAACATCATATGATTTAAATCACCATTCTCTGTTCAGAATTCAGTAAATCAACATTTTACCACTCCTATACTCTTTACAATTTTAACCAAAATTCTAGGTGATATCGATTCTTACCCAGCCATGCAGTCACAGTGTGCGGAAATAATTGTTCCACAATTGTTTACAGCAGCCCAGGGATGATGGGGTTCCTCATTTATCCTATATGATGGACGAACATCAGCCTTGAATACAAAATGTGTAGGAATGGTTGTAATGTAAAGAACAATTCCCACCCATCCGGAAATGAAAAATCTATAAGATTCCAGGGATTTCAAATTCCTCATGGCTTCTGAAGAATATATTCGAGGGAAGTTCACAAGGTAATGAAACACATCCTCGTACAACACTTCTGGCCAAGCCGTCATGTCTTCTATCCACACATCAGCTGGTAACTTGTAAGGGCATTTATCCAGACCGACTAGCGAGGGTTTTGACTGATATCTTGTCTTTGCCTCACCTGGCAGATTATCTGAATATTCGTAACTCATCGTGCTAGTTGTAAATATGGTCTGAGATTGTCATGAAAACTCAGTTTATATATAACCGAAGGAATTTTGCTAAAACAAGTATATATCTGTGTTTTTTACCATTTCCTGATCATTAAGTCAATCATTAAATCTGGATAATTAACAGCTTTATAAAAGCAGAAGAACACAGACTATCCATAACGGTGAAGGAATTTTGCTACAATTATATATCTGCGTTATTCAGCATTTCATGATCAATAAGTCAATCATTTGATAAGTCAGTCACTGAATATGGATAATTAACAGCTTTATGGGGGGAAATTAAAACAGATTATCCGTGCTATATGCCGACAATGACGGTGTTGCCGCTGTGTTAACCCCAGGGTTTTAACGGCTGGGTTAGCGCCCCGTAGATCAGTGTTGTGGTTTATTTAAGAGCTGTTTATTACCCTTTCCTGGAGTCTTTACCACAAAATTGATCCTTTCAGCTGTTAAATGTTACCTTATTAACAATATATTATCGACTCCAAATGATTACCAGCCGCAAACGTCGAGGAAATACGATTTAACGGCGAGAATCCCGGTCTGCCTGGGCTAAGTGAATACGTCGCTAGGCCATCTTTTAGCCCACGCCATTGTTGTCAGGCAGCGCCGCAAAGGCTGCTGGGATACTCCCGTCTTCCAGAATCGAAGCAATGGAACCATCGGTCGTTGTGTGGAACCTGCACTGTGCACTTGTGCAATATAACTTCATATAAGCTGATTGCATGTTTCACAGGGATCATCAGTATAATGAGTTTGAAAACATGCATATCTGGCAATTTGACCTGATCTATATCCGATTCCCCACTGCTGTAACGACAATGAATCAGAATCAGAATCAGAATCAATTTATTATACCAAACATCCCAGTTGGGACAGTGCATAAAACTAACAGACAATAAACATCAATATAGGCTACAAGGCCTCCAGATAGCTTCAATACAGTAATAGTAGTTTATACAGTGGTGTAAAACATTTATAGCAGTAACATTAGATACATGATACACAAGGAAGTGGTCCACCCTATCTAGTTCGAAGTCCACGTTCCTCCAGACACATGCTAATGTGTTTAGCGATTAAAGGGGCTAGATTCAAGGGAGGGTCAAAAAGCAGGGCTAATTGCTCGATTCGACTTAGATCAGAGAAATTAATATTCCCATTAGAATCGAGGCTTAAGGCGGTGTGCAAGGAGGATCGAAGATGGTCATAAATTTTGCAGTCAAGAAGGAAATGGACTTCGTCCTCAACCAAACTTGGGCAAAAAGGGCAAAATCTTTGATTAGCAGGAATACGGACACCTTTTTCTTTCCTATAACGCCCCCTTTCTATTTCTAGAGAGTGGCAGCTTAGCCTAATAGAAGACATTGCTTTTTTGTGGCTCCTTTGTTTAACTGTTTTCAAATAGTTAGAAAGAGAAATTTCTGTCTTAAAACTACCGTAAGTCCTTAGTTTCTTTCCAGTACCATTTTCAGTTGTACTAGATGTCGATTCCAAAAATAAGTTACGGAATTGAAGGCATAGCTCTTTCTTTATAACGGATACCCTAGCAGAGCTACTTAGGCCTAGAGCTTGTTTCACATGCAGTGCATGCGCGTGAAGAGAGAATTTACGGTTAATGTTGCCAAGGTGAACATCCTCAACAAAGGCTTTGTGGATAAGTTTGTCAGGAGAACTGTTCTCAAGTCTGTCTACAAATTTAACGAGTTCAATTATAATGTTGAGAGACCAAGGCAAAAGACCAAGCTCAGCGAGGCAACCAACATTACTGGTTTTCTTTGGTTTTCTAGTTATGGAACTATAATATAATTGATATCTGCCCATTCTCTGTATTATGGTTTGACCGCTTTGAGTGTTATGTGTTGCATGGATGCATGCATGGATTTACTTGAGCACTTCATCGTGGTACGATGGGCACAGGTCAGGCAGAACATGCCGTGCAACCCGTTCGCCCACACCTGATTGAACGTGGACCCAATGCCACATAGACACTAACATTTATCAGTTTGGAAATTTACTTGACAGAAATCAGATATAATGTAGTCCAAACGCTCAGGATTTGAATAAAACATCACATGGAATGAGAAAAATTCGAGTTTTGATGGAATATGTTGGCCAAGTTGACATGGCTTCGTTCGTTCGTACACTTAGCCATGATGCCCCTCAATGAACTTGCATGTTCGGCTCTATCCGGCAATAAAACAACCCCTCCCAACTCTCTGTCTATTACATTTATCGAGTTCGGCAAATTGTTTGATTGCCGTGAAGAGCTCATCCGTCTGCAATCAGTCTTCAAACATCAACGGCCGCTTGAACTTTCGCCATTACCTTCGTACGGGTCACGTGATGCGCATGATACGTTGCCGATCACGTGATACGCACGAATATAATGGAGGGGAAATTCAAATGGCCGTTGATATTCGAAGACTGATTGCAGACGGATGAGCTCTTCACGGCAATCAAACTCTTTGCCGAACTCGATTAATCCAATAGACAGAGAGTTGGGAGGGGTTATTTTATTGCCGAATGAAGCTGAACGACCCATGGAGCCTTGTGATCCCGCAGTGTACATGTAAGTTCATTGAGAGGCATCATGGCTAAGTGTACGAACGAACGAAGCCATGTCAACTTGGCTAGGAATATGTATGTAACCAACACTTCTTCATATGGTGGTTACTTCACAATCTCAGTAAACTCAGATATAATATCACGGAATATTATATCTGAATTCAGCTCTATATAAATCTCGTGCGAATTTGAAACTACTATTGTTAGCCAATCAGATGGATAGCTTATTGTTGAAACTATTTCAAAATCACGCCCACGCTCGTGGTCTAATGTAATATAAACATTATCCTGAAACAGTTTCCAAATACGGCATCATTTCCAGAAAGGGTGCGTGGAAAACCGTAAAGATCAAAGAGTTTACTCCCGCCGAAAAGTCTGGCTTTGTCAGGCAAAGAAAATATCAAAAGATTGTGCCGGGCGAAGATGCCGTGCGAAGATGTTAATCTCCGTGATGTCAATCATTGTCAGAGAGAAAAGGTTGAAATGGTCGCGATTGGCTTATCATGGGATCTCGTAGAATATCGCACGAAATTTTCATAGTGTTACGTCTAGATGGTATTCCCCTGGTTTACCATCTTGTTCTCAGGCCCGTAGGGTGGTTCGAAGTGCGCACTTTTGAGAGCAGACCGAGTTCCGCTGCCGGGCAAAACAAATTCAAAGTGCACGGAAGGACCTTCATGCGGGCATCCATGGGCCAGGAGCGATTGACCTGGCATTGCTACACATTCAGCTGGAGAGGGTGGGCGGCTCCCCCCCCCCCCCCCCAGTTTCAACAAAAGCTGGGTGACTTTTTCATGATTTTGGTCCTAATGTGACCAGATAAACAGGCCGGTTTTTTCGCGCCGCCCTGTAGGCCAGGTTTTCACGGAGCGGTGACTTTGCACTGGAGGGGCACGTTGCTGTTTGGGTTAAATGCTCTGATTTGCTCATTCTTCTGTTACGTTCACAATGACCAATAACTGTTTTAGCTGTTAATTTACATAGAAATTGCATTCGCTTTATTGGACGATTATCTGCTTATCAAATTTAGAAATCAAAATTGCGTTCATATTATTTCTTTTTTTGTGTTCACATATTTCTCTTCAAACACGTCAGCGCTCTCCAACCCTCTGCTGAAATGTTACTTTCTTCGAGATCACTGCGTATAGTTCGAATTTTGGAAAGGAAAAAATACTTCTTTTGCATTCAAAAGTTATCAACTCAATTTTTCTTCTAAATGACGAGAAAAAATCACAAAAACAATCTCAAAATGCAGTTGATTATATAGTGATGATACGTCGTTTTTGTATGCCGGAAATCGGCCAGAATGCGTCGACAGCCATCTAGGAGCGCGGAGCTTCCGGGGCCTAGGCGGCCCCTGGACCCTCGCCTAAAGTGCTATGATAGTCGAGCCCCCCCCCACTTTTTGGGAGCTTCCGCCGGCGCTGTACATTGTTATTCTTAACGTGATCAAGTCTTTGCTGGTTGACATATTTTCTTTATGACAGATAGCGGCGAAATATGCAGTAATAAACATGGACCAGTTCCTTGATAATAGGATGGCTCAATCGGAGGAATTGTTGGCGTGATTTATCCATCTCTTTACCAGATCGTAACAAGTGTGAACTGAAGTGGCACAAATATATCGCCAGGCCGGTGTGGAGGCTAAGAATATCCAATATTAAGAGTGCAAGGACACTCTTCTCCAGATATCTCCAGAGGTAGGACACTCTTCACTCAATAAAAAGATAGGAAACGGGACACTTATCCCCACTCTTAGCCACCACACCGGAGTGAGGAGTTAATGACGTTAATGATAATAATCTTGATCAAAGGGGGTTTCCCATGGTTGAATATTAACCATCTCCCAGTCGACAAGATTATCATTCACACAACGAGTCGATTATAGTACGGTATATACTGAATTTATCAGTCGGAAAAATGCAGTTGGCGGATGTCGAAAATATGCTGTAAAAATGCGCCAAAACGCGCCATATGGCATCTAAATTTTCAAAAAAAATCCGGGGGGGGCATGCCCCCGGACCCCCCTAGCCGGGCTTCGCGCCTGCGGCGCTCGCATTAGCAGTTCCGCAATATTCTCTACCGATCCCCCCCGTTGCCAAACCAGCCTACGGGCTTGGTTCTACCTAGATTGTTTTTTTCACTGTAATTCCGCCACGCGATATTCGAATGTCACGTGATCAGCTACAAAAAAAAATGTATTTCCCCTTTTCTCTCTCGTCATACATTTTTTAGTAATAGGATTAGGAAAATGATATCCCAAAACGTTACCATGGAAGAGTAATAACAGGGGTTCAGAAGAAATGAAAACATGGGTACCTTGTAATTCCGTCACGCTGGAATTCATGACTCCTGTTACGGTACTTCCACTTAATCTAATTATTTTTACGAATGTTTGATCGGAATGAAATTTAAAATGTCCTACAATTCTAATTATTGAAGCGAATCTATTAAAATTTCCATTATGCAATTCTCTCGATGATTTGGATGTGTTATTGATTTTGAACTCGTCCAGCCTACTTGTCCGAGAACTAATACCGGTACAATACAACACAGAATGAATTACGCAAATACAGTCTGGTAAACGAGCAGTAAGAGGTAGACAATTAGACGATGAAAAATAAAATAAAATAATAATGATAAATGAAAAAAAAATTGTAGTAGTAATAAAAAAAATGGCTATTCACGTATCTAAAGAAGTGCGAAGACCATACGCTAACCCATGCAGGATGCAAACTACTAAATCAAGAAGGCCATGGTAGTATAAAGTTCATGTGGCAGAAAGTCGAGGTAAGAGAAGGAACAAGGGAAGACAACCCGAGTGTAAAATGTCAAAGATGTTGAAAAATACTGGTTACCTCCCTTTAACGAGCTCGGGAGTGGTCATTTCAGTTGAAGTGATTAATCGTCTCAATAATTGTATCGATCGAAAACAAACATTATCTTTATATAAAACTTCAAAAGTGACTGCTCTTGTGATTTCCATATATTTTGATTTAAAAAAAATCTAGATTGTTTCTTCCAATCAGTCCCAATCGACAGAGAGTGCAGGGCTATAAAACGACTGGTCCCGCGTCTATAGCAACCAGACCTTACAACGATGGCGGGCATGGAAGAAGTCGAAACTGATCGCTACTACTTGGAAAGTATCCTTTTATCAAACAGAAAGAGTTGCATATGATTTCAACGCAACATCAGCAAACTGTATGAGCTCCTTTTGCGATATTTAACAGTAACGATTGAATTTTGACGATTAAATCTAGCTAAACATGAATCCGTTGATCAGGTCCAGATAATTTACAGAAACAACAACAACATGGTTCTTATTGAAATGATGTGAAAAATAAAAACTTCTGAGGTACCCCGGGCCACGTAAGTTTAATTGCCAACTCAAGTTGTTTATGTCAAGATGTCTATACATTGTTAATCCCATTTTGCGATTTTTGTGCCAAATGGGTCTCAAAATGGATCATTGATGTTTGAAGAGTGATTGCAGATGGGTCAGCTCTTCACAGCAATGAAACTATTTGCCAAACTTAATAAAAGCAGTGGACAGAGAGTGGGGAGGGGTTGTTTTATTGCTGGATAGAGCCGTACGACCCATGAAGCCATTTTGTCCCAGAGTGTACATGTAAGTTCAGTAAGAGGATTCATGGCGTACTAGTAGGAACAAACAAAGCCATGTAAACTTGGCTACCCTCTCCCATGTTTTGCTGTAAAATAATGACCAATGTCTGGCATGAGTTTTCAACCATGTGTTGTTATTACTCATAATCTTCCATCTTCATATACCCCAACACTAAAAATATAATGCTCTCCGATAATAATAAGGCAATCTAAGCATTGGTCCTTGATCCTTGATCCATGTGCCAGTGGCACGCAAAACTCTAAGGAATAACTCTACTTCTCACTGGTACTTAACACAAAGTAAACACACTATGTACTGAGGTATGTGATGGTTTCGGATCGGATCACAGGCTCTCACACTTTGGGGGCTCCTCGATCTTAAAGAGTCCAGTTGTGTGGAGGAATAGGCAGAGTAATGTGGCAGTCGTCGTTCGGTATTCTGCTGGCTCATCAGTGTCATTGCCGAGCAGTGAAGAGCAGTGTAATGATGATTGGCCGGTCGCTGTAAAAAGTCTAGCATAACACAATTCCCTCCAATTTGACACCACTAACGTCTATCACTGACATCCATGTTATATATCATAGATGGCACTCATAGTTAAGGGCATTATACCAGAAGTCCATAATACTGGAAGTCTAGAATATTCCATTCAGTGTCATCGACAGTATTGGACTGATGGGGTATTGGAGGGAGACTGTAATCTAGTGCTACATATCAGTGAACTTGCAAGTCGAGCTGCAGTGTGAGAGTGCAATAAATTTTAATTCACAAGACAATTTGGGGACTGTAAAGTTAGACTCACCTGTTGACGTCTTTTTGTAAAGAACTCTAGTATAAACATGTCCAGGGTCGATTTATTTTGATTATACAAGGATTCATTTGAACAGAGACCCATGTTCACTTATAACTGCATAAATTTCAAGTAGATTTTTCTTTTCAAGCTGCGTAAACTCAACAAATTAGCGATTCTACTTTCGACCTCATAGGATGTGTTCCAAGCTTTGAAGTGCCAGTGGTGGCCATTTCAGTATATTTAACCTAAATGGAACTTTCAAACTTCTAGATAATGAACTTCTAATCATACATGTAAAGAAACTGAAATAGATAAATTTGGACCAACTTCAATTCAGTTAATGCCAACATATTTTCAGTTCGAGAGGAGATGTGCAGTTTGCTGCTGCAGAAATTGGTAAGCAAGGGGCAGACTGAAGCAGGAATTAAAATAAATGTCTGCAAGCTAATCCAAGAAATCTAAAATGTTGTGCGTGGATAACACCATTTCTCCTCAGTAGCATAATGAAAACACATATTAGAAAAAAATAAATAAATAAATATGGGCAAGAAATATTTAACAATGTCTATTTAGGCCCAGCGAAGGGTTACCCAATGTCAGATATGTGGATTGTCCTTAATTATGTATAGAAACGGAGGTGGCCGGTGACTCTGATGATGAGTATCAGTATGAAGATGTGCCTGTCGATGAGGATTTCATTCCCTCAGGTACAGTATGCCCCAACTTCCTCACAATCTGTTAAATTCAATTTCACTTCACCAAGAGCTATGGTAACAACTGCAGCCAAACCCTTGTATCTCATCAACATGTGGTACCATACTGCAGCCAAACCTGTATATCTCAACATATGGTACCATACTGCAGCCAAACCCTTGTATCTCATCAACATGTGGTACCATACTGCAGCCAAACCCGTATATCTCAACATATGGTACCATACTGCAGCCAAACCCTTGTATCTCATCAACATGTGGTACCATACTGCAGCCAAACCCGTATATCTCAACATATGGTACCATACTGCAGCCAAACCCCTGTATCTCATCAACATATGGTACCATACTGCAGCCAAACCCTTGTATCTCATCAACATATGGTACCATACTGCAGCCAACCCCTTGTATCTCATCAACATATGGTACCATGCTGCAGCTAAACTCTTCAAAATAATGGTATCATACTGCAGCTAACAGCCCATAACATTTGAGATAAAATGATAACAAAAAAATTGCCAGCATTTCAGTTGCTGGGCAAGTTACAAATCGCACACCTGGCAGCCTTTGGGCATGTGTGAGAATCACTCGCCCTTTTGTGCCAGGACAGAGACAATACCAATTACAAAAAATGAATTGCAGTAAACGAACGTAACCAAATTTCCATTGAGGGGAATTTTATTGTGCGTAACCGGTATGCGAACGAAACGATTGTTCACATCAAATGTCATGGCCTGAGCCAACCCCTGTATCCCCAAAACATATGGTACCATACTGCAGCCAAACACCTGTATCCCAACAACATATGGTACCATGCAGCAGCCAAATCCCTATCTCTCAGCCGCATATGGTACAATACTGCAATTTGGAGAAGCAGAACCAGATTATTGAATTATAATCATCGTACTAATTGGTCTCTAGCAGATTATGAATATCAAATTGGGTGAATTCAATTGTAGTGGGTTGAGGGATGGCAGGTTAAGAATATCATAGAAAGTGAATTTAATTTTAGTGGGGGGGGGGGGTACTAATGAGCATGGATAAAATGAATTGTTTTTTCTTCCTCTGTTAACAGCCATTGTTATCCTGAGAAATATAATTGACACTAGACGATGATTCCCAATAGTAATTTGTGTGTTCAAATTTTGTTCTTCAGAAGCTGATGAGGATTTGGACATAGCTGTGAGGAACATTCAGGAGAGCAAGGAGGATGAGGAGGCCACTGTAAGACTGTCAACCTGTACAATTATAGGGTCTATTTATCTTGGGGAAGGTGGGGGGGGGGGGCTCATTCAAGAGAACAAGAAGGATGAGGAGGCCACTTTAAGTCACCATCAACATATACTTAGGATCTATTCATCTTGGGGAGAAGCTGGGGCAGTGGGGGGGGGGGGGGTGTCATTCATTCAGAAGAACAAGGAGGAGGATGAAGCCACTGCAAGAATTATATCAACCTTGGGGGATGACTGTTATTAGAGAGATTGAGTTTAATGTCTTCAAACACTGGACTCATTTCCTTATGAAATTTTGAATTGTCTGTCATTGTAATGAATGTTTTTCATTCCAGGGGAACACCCTCAGTGATGTACTATCATTTATGTTCAAAATGTTTATATTGTACTTGACAGGCCAGAAAGGAACCGCCACCGAAGCCGTCAGTGACCCTGAAACCAGAGGTGGTTGATGACTTTGTCAGGAATTTCCTGGTCAGAATGGGGCTCAACAGAACCCTTGATTGTTTCCAGACTGAGTGGTCAGTTGTCTCCCTTCATTGCTTAATTTGCAGCACCAGTTACATTTGGTTTATAATGCTGATTAAGAGGATAGTAGATCCCTGAAACATGGAATGCAAAATATTTAGATTGCTTCTAGTAAACTGTTTTGAAGTGAAATTGATTTTACTATTTTTCTTAATATTTTGATGTGATTATAATTACTTACTGATTGGATCATTCTCGTTTTTGGTTACCCCAAACAGAAAGAAAGTACACCCATATACCGGTACTACTGACATACTTCACTGATTTATTATCATGTCTGTTACCTTCTAGGAATATCGTGACACTGAATTATTGTACTTCTCGCAGGTATGAATTACAGCAGCGTGGTCTTCTGAATGAGGAAGATGTTGGTGTGGTCCCTGACCTATACTCCCGAAACCAACAACTGGACCAGGAGGTCAAATTTCTACAACAAGAGGTCACTAAGTACAAAGATGCAGCCATGTAGGTGTCACTCGTTGAACAGTCACGGTAACAGCATATAACACAGTCTGGTCCTCTGTTCTCAAATTGTCGAGTAGTTGTGCTAAATCATGCATGAACAAATGTAAATGAAAAATAATATACAGTACAGGTTTTTATTTATTTATTTATTTTTTTCTTGTTCTTGGCTAATTCTCATAATACCCATGTATACAAGTGATCTGTGGGTACATTTCAAAATATTGTTGTAGTTCATAGTACATAAGATAATAATAAGACATTTAGACAGTTATATGAGAAAAACACCAGAAGGTTGTAAACCTTCAAAAGTGATATTAGTCGACTGAAACTACATGTTCAGTGAACATCACTCCAGCAACACTTAAGCATATCACGTGGGGCACACCGGTTCTCATCAGATCACCAAACTGAAGCAATGTTGAGCCCAGTCAATACTTGGATAGGTGACCGGGTGCTGTACTGGCTGTGCTGATCAGTGTCCAGGATAATAAGAACTGTGGGCACTTTCATGTCCCGACACATGTAGGCATCGATCGTGATTTGACTGAAAAATTGTTGAAAACGTTAAATCCTATTCACTCACTCGCTAGAAATTGTCATTGTCCTCCTCGGCGGATATAATATATATATAATATATACGTTTATCTGTAGTACTCGTGACTGTAATTTGTACAGGATTCTTACATGTGTAACATATATTCCCTTTGTTTTGTATTTAGGAAAGCCAAGGACACATACATCAAGTTGAGGAAGGAGAGAGATTATCATCGCATGCATCATAAACGGATCGTCCAGGAGAAGAACAAACTCATCACAGATATAAAGAGGTATGTAACACCACAAATTTGTTTAATGGTAGACTGAAATACATTTTTCTGTGGATAGGAACATATGTATTAAAAAGTTATATTTTAATGTAATAAATGTGTCGTCTGAAAACAATGACCTCACGGAAGTGGATCCCAGGTTGACTCAGTCGAGTGCTCAGAAAGGAAAAAACAAATGTTTGCACCTATCTGATTGGTTATTGCGCTACATGAAAGTCAGGTTAAGTATAAGTGGAAGTGGATGCCAACCACAAGTGTAATTATACAGGAAAAATATGGTTGATGCTGATAGGGAATGTCACAACATGTTACACTTAATTATTATCTATGATTTTGATTTCTCCCCATTCACACCCTTGAAACTCCAAGAATTTTACAGGATGCCTCTATCTGTGTTATCCACCTTCTAGAATCTCACTTAATGACTTGTTTGATGTTTGACAAGGAATAACCATGTTTGAGAAGATGTTTGACCAAAAAAAGTTGTGTTTGAGGAGATGTTTGACAAGTAATAGCCGTGTTTGAGGAGATGTTTGACAAGAAGGAACCATGTTTGAGGTGATGTTTGACAAGGAATAGCCATGTCTGAGGAGATGTTTGACAAGGAATAGCCATGTTTGAGGAGATGTTTGACAAGGAGTAGCCATGATTGAGGTGATGTTTGACAAGGAATAGCCGTGTTTGAGGAGATGTTTGACAAGTAATAGCCATGTTTGAGGAGATGTTTGACAAGGAATAGCCATGTCTGAGGAGATGTTTGACAAGGAATAGCCATGTTTGAGGAGATGTTTGACAAGGAGTAGCCATGATTGAGGTGATGTTTGACAAGGAATAGCCGTGTTTGAGGAGATGTTTGACAAGGAATAGCCATGTTTGAGGAGATGTTTGACAAGGAATAGCCATGTCTGAGGAGATGTTTGACAAGGAATAGCCATGTTTGAGATGTTTGACAAGGAATAGCCATGTCTGAGGAGATGTTTGACAAGGAGTAACCAATAGCCATGTTTGAGGAGATGTTTGACAAGGAGTAGCCATGTTTGAGGTGATGTTTGACAAGGAGTAGCCATGTTTGAGGAGATGTTTGACAAGGAGGAGCCATGTTTGAGGTGATGTTTGACAAGGAATAGCCATGTCTGAGGAGATGTTTGACAAGGAACAGCCATGTCTGAGGAGATGTTTGACAAGGAACAGCCATGTCTGAGGAGATGTTTGACAA
>JAVTVY010051810.1:0-25874 GCA_036873755.1 Hanleya hanleyi
TTTTGTTCAGTCATGTCAATAAATCTAAACTAAACCTTATTCGCTAATATAATGTAAAATTCCACGTAACCCTACCAGGCCTGGGGGGGGGGGGGAGGGGACAAAATGCGTTATCTCCAGAACGACAAAAAATGGAGAGCTGAAACTCCGTGACTTTATAGTTTATCATATTTTGAGCCTATTAGCATAACCCCCCGAGCAGAGGATCATGGGTAAATTCAAGATGGCGTCCAAGTCGGGTACCAGAAAAGTGATGTTTTAGTCTTGTTTCTTCCGCGATGAAAAGTGGGCAAAACTATTTATCATGCAGTTTTTGCGGGGAAATTGCATAAATAAAAAATTCGAAAAATTGGACCGAAAAATCGGTCAAAAATGCCGTTTTTGATAATGATGTCACTGTGACGTCATCAAAGCAGCCATCTTGGATTTTTTTACATTTCCTGGTAGAGCTTGACCCAATTGTATAGTGTCGTAAGTTTCAGCTCCCTAGCTCGAGGGGTAATAAAAATAATTAGGGGGTCATGCCCCCCCCCCCCAGGCCTGGACAGGTTTCAAAAAGCCCGAGCCAGATAGGGTTAAAGTCGTTCCGAATAGAGAGGGAAATTAGTCAATAGCCTTAGTAACAAAACGACTGGAAGGATATCCATGGTTAATTGGTTGATTGGTAAATATTAGAGCATTGCTAACATCGCTCTAATATATGGCTACTCCATACATAATAAAAGTTTCTTACAACAAAGGGGCGGATAACCGTTTTCATTGATGTAAGCAAGACATGATTAGTGTTTTTACATACCTTCCTAATCACTGAGTATACATATGCATTTCTAAGTCGTTTTAGGACATTTTTAACATACACATAAATTGGTTGGGTCGTATCTAGCCAACCCTGTGATGTCGGTGCGTTGATTGCGGTTTCAATATTTTCTGGACAGATACTAAAGTCTGTCCATTTTAATGGGGGACTTGCAGATTACTAGATTCTACGGTTGCCACTTCATGTTTGCCGACTTTGGATCAATCAAATGACAGAACTAGGTACTTCCGTTTTATCCTCTGGTTATATTGTGCAGGCCTCCAATTAGTCGTGTAAGTTAGTATCAAAGTGCTATAAATTATAACCATGGTTTCTTCGTTGATTGGGAAATAATCAGAGCATTGTTAACATCAGTCTAATATATAGCTACTTCATTTGGCGAAAGGTAGTTCATCCGGTGCTGAAAAAGAACTCAAAATGCTACACGTTAGATTGCCTGTCATAAATATCTATAAATCAATCTGTTAACTGACCGACAGAACCAAACAGACTTCGGCTGAACTCGACCGATGGTCAACCGAGAGATATCTATGGGAATTCCCCGGCACCTGGACGCGGCTTTTAGGTCAGGATTAATAACCTGTTCTAATCAATATCAATTAATCTTTGTGTATTAACATGAAGAATAATTGTGGCAAGTTGATCATTCAAGACTTCCTACACTATACTGATTCTTGATAATATAAATCAAGAGACGTCGTTGTAGCAAGCGTCAGATTCGAAATGTCCGAGTCAATAATCGGAGGATGTATTTCGTATGACAGCCAGTGCCAATTCCAATTCCAATTCCAGTGCATGAAATAAAAATAATAAAAATACATGGTGATTTCTTACAAGAGAGAAGCGGGCAACAGTTTTCATTAATTTTAGGACAATGATGATGTTCTTAACAGAAAATCCAACCACTGAGCATTATTCTTATCTAAATGAATTTCCAATTAGCTTTTTGGATTGCATATCGCTCCAATTTAGGACACTTAACATACGGATGTTCTAAATGCACTGGGTCGTACCTTTCCCATCCAGGGATGTCAGTGCGATAATTGCGGTCTCAATATTTTCTCCACAGATAAAAATAAATTCTGTTCGTTTTGATTGGAGACTTGCAGAATACTAACTATCCAATCAGATTTTGCGATTGCCACTTCCTGTTTGCCGATTTTGGCCTAAACAACCAATCAACCGAAAGACCTAGTACTTCCGGTTTATCCTCTGGTCCTATTGTGCAGGCCTCTCACTACTCGTTAGATCGTATAAAAAACAACGGTTGGCTCGGTATTTCTTTTAGTGTCTATAACAAACTGAAATCTACGAAATGGCTTCATTTCTCAATGATATGTATAATATATTATGCTGTAAATAACTTTTAAATTTTCTCCGTATAAACCCATATAATAGTTGCTTCATGTACCGAGGACGAATTGCACAGGGTAATGTCGTACAGTATTGAAGTTATCGCGGATAAGTTATTGGGATTGTATTAGTTTTTTTAACAGAGATGTGCAGTTTAACATTCAGTAATTTGGTTGGCAATGCGATAAGTTGATACACCCACCGTACGGCAAGATTGACCTTTGTCCGCGATAGCTGCAATACATTATAAAATCGCCTTAAGTGATTGAGTCTTGGCACATGATAAAACTATTATGGACTATTATATAAAACATATGACTACTATAATGTTCCGTCTCAGTAGAGTATGGACGACGGCTGTCCGTAGAAGAGCAATCCTGGCGTCGATATGAACCATTGTGGATGAAGGTATATATGGAGTTCAGCCCTTGATCATAAAACGAAGGCTTTCTCCATGTATACGAGATAAATAAACCTAGTCAGAATAGCAACCCAAAGCAACAAACCCCGAAGAATACTTAAACATCCGTTGTATTCCAGAAGCCATTTATTTTAGGGGCCTTAGATAAGGTGTTCGCTCAACTTACACCACATGACTTGTATGACTGCATATTATGGTAGGACAACCATCCTGGAACGTCAAATTGTGGTATAGATCTTTTCTACAAGTATGACAAACTATGACATGATTACACTTCCACGTTGATAAAGTGGCTACATGGCCCTTCATCACTTCAAAGACAGATCCATCAAATCTGCCGAATGAACTATGGGAACATCCGGCAATAAGAATGAAAATTCAAAGCTATAAAACGATCATCGCAATCCAATTCGCCAAGTAGACCGAGAAACCAGAACACAAGGACAATCTGTGTTCCTTTCTCTCTGATTGCTCTTACCAGAAGGGTGAGGAACACCTGGAGCTGTGTTGTCACTTACATGAAGGTTGATTCCAATACGAGGAAATGGCCGTGGACTTATAAGTAACCTCTGGAAGTGACGACATTTATTTCCAGTCACCATCAACTGGTGTGAGGTGTGAACGTGATATATCAAAGGCATAGGCATGAACAGAGCTATATTTCGTACTGTGAATGAAGCCAATGTCATTCAACACAATATTGCCTTATATTTTCCCCTTTAACAGGAAACTCGATACTACGCGTTCTCTGTCTGCAATTGGGAACAAGAAGTTGATTAGGCATCCTCAGAAGCAGTAAGATGTTTGAATCTTGGACTTCCACGCCATGGGAGCTATCTCAGGAGAAATATTTGCAAATTGTACGCTCGTACCCAGGAGACTGGAACGGCGTCAGTTTTGACTGATCACATAAGAACTATCAGGCACTGGTGTTAAGAAGAGTTCTTTCATTCGTGCAAATCTTACATGACGATGTTGGCCAAATATAGGAATATGACTACATATCCATCAGTGATCTGTTACTGTGCCAGCCAACTCTGCCAGCCGCGGAACTGACTTTATATGGACAGTGAACGAGCGTGCCTGTATTGAGGTACAAAGCTGATAATTGAGAAAATCCAAGAAATACGTGATCGTGGGTACCCATGCTAAATTAGTTCTTTGTGTGTTAGGGTTCAAGTTGGGAGGGGATTTGACATTAAAGGTCATTTCGGAGTCACTTTTGGGGTTAAATCAGGTCAAAAGTCGTTCCTAACTTAATTTCCATTGTGATGTTTGTTACCAATGGCTATCCACGCTAAACTGGTTTTATGTACTGTATGGCTTTAACACAGGTATGGCTAGCTCGTTAATTATTGAAATGGAGTTCAGTTTAGGGTCACTTTACGGATCAAATGAGATCAAAAATGACGGGAAATTCTGTTTTATTTCATATATTTTGTGCTATTTGTTATTTTTTTGTATTCAGTAAGGTAGGGTGCATACTAAGACAATTTGACAGTTTGAGGTCATTTTCAGGTCATTTCGAGGTCAAATAACACCCAAAGATGGACAAAAGATGGGCCTTAAAACGATTTAAAACATTTTTGTGTGAAATTCCTTGTAAAAGAAATGGGTATCAAATCTGAAGTAGTTCTACGGGGTGAATTTTAAAATATTAGTGTAGGGCAATTCAGTATTTTTTGTTTGTGAATTTTGGCAACATCGATTTTCTTATAGACTGGACCTTCCCGTTCAAGATAATTGTTGATCCGAAGTTTTCTTTCTCGAGTTAGAAGTAGTTAACCCTTGAGTTAACCCTTTCTGGCCTGGGTGATAGAGGGTTCGGAAATTCAGTGCCCTTTTGAACATTCGCGGTATCACCAGAATGATTAAAAATCGAGAGCAAAGACTTTACGTAGTTTTGGAATATTATATTGGGCTAATTTCGAGCCTATTTTTGTAATTCTAGTGATTAACCGTCATACGTTAACTCAAAATGGCGCTCATGTGGGTTCATCCATAAATTGCTCTTTTTCATGTTATTCATATAATAGGCATTATTCTTAATCCATTGTGAAAAATGAGTTAACACAAACGAATCTCCCATCAAAGCCTAGCATCTTTCGCCTATTTTGAATCCGTGTCCTTAATTCTCAGCTTAAAATATGATGTTTCCAATCAAAATGGGTGACAGGTTAGGTAATCTGAAAATCACATATTTCATGTTGCTCGTGTAGTTCAAGGCATTATTCTTACCTCACTGCGCAAATTTATCAATACTTAGGGATCGATATGCATAGCCTAACATTTTATTCCCATTTTGCATCTATTTACAAAATCAAGATTTGATAGTCAAATTCAAAATGGCGGCCATATGGGGTCATCTGAAGGCATTATTCTAACCTCAGTATGCAAATTTGTCAAAACTGAGGTATCTCTAAGCATAGTCCAACATTCCATTCTCATTTAGAATCTATTTACATATCTCAAAGATCAAGATTTGATGGTCAAATTCAAAATGGCGGCCATATGGGGTCATCTGAAAATCACACATTTTCCTGTTGCTCGTGTATTTCAAGGCATTATTCTTACCTCACTGAGCAAATTGATCAAATCAGGGGGATCTCTATGCATAGCCTAACATCTTATGCTCATTTGGAATCTATTTTCATATGCCAAATATCAAGATTTAATGGTCAAATTCAAAATGACGGCCATATGGTGTCATCTGAAAATCATATTTTTTCATGTTGCTCGTTCACTTCAAGGCACTATTCTTCGCTCATTGTGCAAATTTATCAAAACAGATGGATCTCTTAGCATAGCCTAACAATTTACACCCATTTTGAATCTATTTGCATATCCCCAAGATCAAAATACGATGTTCAAATTCAATATGGCAGCTGTGTGGGGTTATCTGAATCTCGTGTTTTTCCATGTTGCTAGTGTATATCGATGCATAATTCTTAGTTGATTGTGCAAATTTATCAAAACCGAAGGGTCTCACATCATACCCAGATAGCTTTTGCTCATTTTGAATCTATTTGCTTAGTCGTCAGATTAAAAATTGATAGTTAAATTCAAAATAGCGACCATAAGAAGTCATCCGGATATTCTTCTTTTTTCATGTTACTGTTAGAATATTTTTATTCTAGATACGAACTTGTTTAAATTGAGCAGAATAACGCCATAGCTTATTACATTATGCCCATTTTTATTCTGCGGGCATAATCTTTAGCTGAGAATACAATTATTAAATTCAAAATGGTGACCATGTGGGTTCATCTGAGACTCATATTCTCATTTTGCTCTTATAATTCAAGGTATTGAAACTAGCAATTTCTCAAAGCCACCCCCTTCACAAAACAGATCGATCTGACTATTTATGGGCCTAGTTTGTCACTATTCGCACAATCATCAGCTAGAAAAAAAAGCATCGACAGACACATAATGGTTATTATGCCTACCTTAAACCCTACACTACATACAACTAATCTCGCTTGTCTACTCATTCGTAACAATTAGTATCGTGGATATTAATTTATAACCGATTTGTACCCATTTTTGACCTCATTTACCAAAAAGTTACCCTAAAATGATCTTAATTTGAATAATTAACATGTTATCTATGACTAATTTCAAACTTACACAACATACTACTAATTCAGTTTGGATACTCATTCGTAACAATTAGTACTGTGAATATTAATTTATAACCGATTTTCACTAATTTTTGGGAAACACATTTGATCCATAAGTGACCCTAGAATGACCTTCATTCTAATAATGAACCTGTTATCCATGACTACATCCAACCATACACTACATTCAACTGATTCAACTCGAATACCCAATCGTAACAATTAATACTGTGCATATAACCGATTTTCACAAATTTTGACCTCATTTGACCCAAAAGTGACCCTAAAATGACCTTAATTCTTATAGTAAACATGCTATCTATGACTGCCTTACACGCTACACTACTTACAACTAATTCAGCTTGGATACTCATTGGTAACAAACAATATAGTGGATGTTAATTTATAACCGATTTTTACGATTTTTGACCTTATTTGACTCCAAGAGTGACCCAAAAATGACCTCAATTCACAAAAATAAGGATTATATCCCCTCCTACCTTGATCCCTATCACTCAAATAGCTAATTTAGCATGGGTACCCATCGAATGTTTTTAAAGTTTCATTGGCCGGCCGACTATATTGTTTGGCTGCTCTTTTGTGACGCTTCATGTCGCCAGATCCTCAGTAGCGATGTCTCTTGGACAATCTTTCACTTTTGGTGTTAGCTAGCAGCTTTCTGCATTTTAATTAAGGTGCGGATCCAAAAGACATACAGCTTAGCAACAAGACATACAGCTTAGCAACAAACCTACGGTAAATCCTCTAATAATTCAATCACCCTATAAACTTATATAAACCCCAATTATGTGGACAAATTCAATCAAGCATTCTAATAAATTTGATCACTTTCAGAAGTCATTAAAATAACAAATAAATAATAGATTATTAACGCGATTTTGGATCATTTTGTCAACTTCCTCTTCTAATAAATTTAATCACCCTCTGTACATAAACAGCTCAATAAAAATAAGAGCTCCCCAAAATTAAGGAATATACTTCATGTAGGAAGCTATTGTCGGAGTCTTTGTGTCGCTGAAAAGGCACAAGTCTAGACACATTAGGTACTAATTGTGCACCCATGCTGGCTGACCTATATCTGTTCTCTTATGAATATGACTATATGCGGCGCTTTTTAAAACCGATCAATTCAAAGCCCGTTCCCTCTCATTCACCAAACGCTATATAGACGATCTTCTCGCTGTGAATAATCCCTATATAAATGACGCAGTGAAGGATATATATTCACCTTCACTGGATTTGAAGAAGACTACAGATGTATCTCTATGAAAATGAAGAGAGTCTTCTCTCTCGTCAACTTTATGACAAAAGAGATGATTACAATTGCAACATCGTAAAATAATCCTTTCTGGACAGTAATATTCCATTGGGTGATTTTATTCAACATCCCAAAATATTATTGCAGAAACTTATAAAACAGGGCTATACCACCAAGCGCCTTCAATCAAAGTTTCTCAAGTTTGGCGATATATATCGCATGCTGATATCAAAATACGAGCGTAGCTTGCAAGATCTATGGCGCTGCGTTTCGTAACCCGGGGATGTTGAAGTGATAATGCTGTTATATGGAATATGGAATAGGTTTTTGGATTATGGACGCGGATATTCTTTAATGGACGACAGCTGAATTATGAATGATGGACCAGACGCTTGTAACACTGCATCCTGGCTAAAACCAGGGGTATCTCTATCATAGATACCCCTGGTCCACTTGGACACTGTATCGCGATCAACGACAACACAGAGGTAGATGTCAGCCAATCAGCAAAAGCAACATCCTGCACATATTGACCAATCAGATCACTTGTTTACCGCGACCATGGCGACAGATTCGAAAACACCATAGCTTGTGCGGTACCCGGTGGCAGATGAACACGCACATTTTCAACAACCATGAACATTAATAATAATATAAAGGAAACATAGTTTAAACAAAATCTATTTGAAGAGAAAACAAATCCATTCATCTACCATCAAACATCCAACAAGCCAGGCGAATGTAGGAAACACTGAATCTTTAAAGGCGGTCCGCGATGTCAGTGTATCCGACCTCACCTTCCCACTGAAGGAATTGGGTGAAATAACGCACGGATTTCTATAAAATTTCCCTGATCTTTCCATTAATACTTTATTGTTATACGTGCTTGGATTAAATACTTTACATTCGGTATCAGCGAATAGTTTAGCTGCAAAAGTATAATCCTAACGTATTTTACTATCAGCGCAGTTTTTCTAGGTCACGTAAGTGGAATGTGGGCGGAACGCGGTCTGCTGTGCAAGATAGTCAAGTGTTCGCTTTTGGCTCACAAATAGATACCTTGACGTTGTGAAGATGGTAACATTGTTGTCCCCAGACTTGGCTATTGTATGCGTTGTATCGTGATCCTTACATGAAGTATGAACCAAAATTTAGCGTCATATTTCCCAGGATATTTGCTCAATTGCGACAAAACTTCGGACATATCATCGGGCTGACCAACCCGATATTTGGTAAGAATGGTTATTTCGTAGGTCGTTTCATGACTGAATAAGCATGCGCAAAGTTCAAGTCGGGTGCATTTCGCAGGAACAAGTTCACTTAATCACAAAACCGACATGTTAATAAAGTGTCATACAAGTTAACAAGGGTCAATATCTCGTGTATTCATCCATCTTCATTTTATCCAGCCAATTTCTACGTTCCCACTTCGAACCTGCCTTGATTTATCTGGACGCCTTCAATGTTCAAATAACTTATAAATAGACACGAGACGTCACTGACCTCGAAAGCATCTGAAATTCGAAATGGGTCGCACAAGAGCGTTATTGATTGGCTGACCTAAATTGTGGGCACCTTATTAGGAGGAAAGACGCAGCTATAGAGAATGATGTCACTCTACGTGACTTCACTGACCTTCACTCGCAATCGATGTGTACGTTCTGATTGGTTCTTCTGCCGTTAGAAGGTGAAATTTACACCTCGGATTTTGAACGCTGAAGGGGTCAGATAAATCAAGGCAGGTTCGAAGTGGGAACGTAGAAATTGGCTGGATAAAATGAAGATGGTGTTCATCACGATACAGTATCACTTTTCGGTGTCGAACTCGTATCCCAACGATGAGGCCGATGACAGCATGTCGCAAATGTCCAGATTTATCAACAGGATGTGAGCTTGTTATACTGACAAGTGATACAATATCGTAGTGAATACACCTGTTATTAACCATTGTTGACTACTGTGACACTTACTTAAAGTGTCGATTTGCTGATTAAGGGAGCGAAAAATAATGCTTAAATTCCTCTTGCAACTTTTGAATTGCGACCGACTTAAACTTTGCGCATGGTCATTCAGACATGAAAAGATATACAGAATAATTGTTAATCAATATCGGCTTGATCAGCCCGATAATGAGTGAGAAGTTTCATCGCAATCGGACAACATTATTTAAACTTGCCCACGCGTGGAATACTTGAACATAAGAAAACGATAGGGTTTTCTGTATCATCTCACAAGATGTAATGTTGAATAATCTACGTTAAAGTGTGCAATAATTTTGTAGCACTCTTTTGGACCAAGGAAGAGGAGGGGGGGCTAGTAATCTTGTCGGTAATATAGGATATCCTACTGGTTCACTTATTTATGTATGTTTCGGCGGCTCCACATGTCTCGCCATGTCCTCTGTGTTAGTCTGCCTGTAATTAAAGTGTCACGCACCTTTAATTATCCCAACAGGTCAGTGTACTGACCGGTATACGAGTTCTGAATGAAACGATTTTCCAGTCGCTGCTGACAGCCAATTCATTTGAGAAGAATCTCAACAGATTCAGACTGCTGACAGACACCTGGTCCCATGGCGAATGCAGGGCTTGAATCAATCAAAAGAATACAAGGGAAGAGTAGTCATTGATCCTTCGGAGTTTCCCTGGTAGGTGGTATAGTGAATAGTAGTCGCTGAATGGTATCGGCGAAATTGACTGCCAGGAGATAGAATTGCTAAAACATACCAAACACAGATGGCACAGACGTCCACCTAACTTTGACGTCAAGAGCAGAACCGATAACTGTCTAATATGACTAAATGAGATTCCAACTAGGGATAAAGGTAATTGAAAAAGTGCCGGCTGTTGTTAAATTCGCCATAATGTCATCTCAGTCACAATTACAAAGGGCTTTTTGTTTTCTTGAGCTCTTGTCAACAATTCAACTGCTCTTCGATTTCGAACAGTGAAATATCTCAGATGACCTATCATTAATCTATGCGTATTTCTGGGAACGTTGACAAAAAGATAATGAGAAGTGATTCTCCCCAGAAAAAGTGACAACGGTAATCTTTTATAATTAAAAAAAGACACGTTTTGCAACCACACTGTAGTTAATATACTATCGAATCTGCCTCAAACTTAAAACGCCACGGTATGCTCTCGTATGCTGTAACAGTCCAGCAGCCAAATGAGGCTTGCGTTGGAAGTTCCACAATAGGTTTCTAGTGATTTGGCATTAGCACACCATGCAGATAATGAAACCTAAGGGTGCCCACCTGATACCCTTGGGCTTTTGATAGCACCATTTTCTTCCCTGGTTATCATGGTACAAACAACTGAAATGGAAATCATTTTATCAATACCTAAATATTTACCAATCTATATCTCCGAGTCCACCTTATTTTTTCCATTTCTTTTGAGCATCGAATTGGGGTCCATGTAGATCCATTTACCTTGACAGAAACAGGGACAAAGTCAAATCTCCGTTGACAAGATATTTCCTTAATTCATATGCAGTCAGTTTTGTTAAGTTTATTTCACTTGCCAGTCCAAATCAATTCATTTTCTGTTATAAACACAAACAGGTAATAATGTATCACATCTGACATTTCCTCTTGGAAACAGAATTCTACAGTTTAATACTACGATCGGCTTGGTAACAAGCCGTTTAGTCAAACTTCCCCATGGTCTATAGGCATGGTCCATAAATGGAACCTTTTACAGATCTTCATCATGTTACTTCATCTGGAACTAAAAACATTAAATATTGAGAGCCTATATGTTCTAGTCTTGATAGCTTAACACGTAGTGGTCATTTTGAGACTATTCCCAAAAAAAAACTCAGAGCGCAGCATCATGTCTAAATTCAAGATGGCGACCATGTGGTCTTGAAGAAAAATGGTATCTTGGCTATTTTTTCCTCTAGATTTTTTTTGTTTAGCGTAAAAATGCCACAGCGTATTTCATTTCGTGCAAAATTATTTTCGAATTTATCAAAAAGTGTATGCGAAGAAAATTGTCCACTCGAAAAATCGTCCAAAATAGATAGGTAGAGCTTGACTCGGAGATATAGTGTGACAAGTTTTTTGAAGGAAAATATCTAGGTATTGATGAAATTATTCGCTTGACTAGAATATCAGTTATTTTGTCTCGTGGTTGTCAAAGTAAAAAGAATGTTTTATCAAAATGCTCAAGGATACCAGGTGGACACCCTTTATTTTATATATGTACATGGTATGTAGATATGTAATCACCCAAAATCCATTGCGAGACATTAATTGCAATGTTTGACCAAAACTTGGTTACCGGACTATAACCCAGTAAATCAAGAAATGGTCTCATTCTGCCAAAAGCAACCGATTCATATTGCTCTGGGACAACTAGTGTGAACACCACTTGAAGGTCAGGCTGCTAGGATTGCGTTATTTTGTGTTAAACTACAAAACTTAGGTTCTCCCAACAAACTAATAACGCCACAGATCCTATCGAAAAGAGGATACGTCAAGGCGACAAAGGCCTAACTTAACCCGTCACTGTCAACGTCTTATAGACATTATCTGATAGGTGATCAGTGGTTTCCTGATATCAAAAGCGTCGTATGATGGTTTAAGCTCGACGTGCAATGAAGGTGTACAATCCGCTGTATTCATCGTTGCCAAAGGAGCTGGATGACTGACTATTTGATTGCATGCAGGAGAAACACCATATTTACTTTTGGGCTGCCTTCGGTGAAAAGTATTCAAGATAAAAAAAATAGAAGCACTAATATATTCAAGTCTATGGAACATTTGCGGGAGGGAGGCTGTAGATGCAAGTGTCTGATTCGAAATTCAGTTGTCGGCCCTTGCCCATAAAGCATGACTGCCTCTGTAATCGACTGCCTCATTAAAAACAATAGTATTAGCACCAGTATAAGTCCAAGCGGGTATAAAATAAATAATATATATAAATTGGTTTTCTGCAAGACAGAAGCGTTAAACATGTGTCGACAACATTAAAAAATGTTTAACGCTTCTGTCTTGCAGAAAACCATTTATATATAATTAAAATCGATGCATTATTCACAAGATCTAGGAAAGAACACCTCTTTCTTTCATTTGTGAAACCTGGTATTTGTAGCATTGCTGTTATAGTAGATAGGCAAGTTCGGTGTTTGCGACTCCGTTACAGGAAACAGTTTAATTCTTCACGCCGTGTAAAAGAAGGTGTCGATTGCCAATTCTAGAGAGATACTTAGCCTGTTAGCATGCAATGGGGATTTCACCACAGGATACGATTTCGGTAATGTATACACCTACAACTCACCCATGTAATCAAACCATCTTGTATGAACAGATGCACACGGTCTTCGACGTTTATTCCACATACTAATTCAGAAACCTACATAGGATGAGTTCTCTAGTCCATAACTTTGTTGATGTTCAACATATTCTGAGTGAGTGAAACGTACACCTTAAGGAAGTAGGCTTGGAGAATGGAGTGGGTGTGTTACAGATTATTATTGTTAAGGTGTCAGGTACTATGTCATCAGACTGACCCGATCTCGTGGTTCTAGGCTTCACGTGTCAAACTTGCGTTTTAACAGGCTTTGGTATTTCGGTTGTATACGATGTCTCAGACATGTTAAGGAACAAGGAATCTTCCTGAAGGGAGGGGCTTGGATTCCTTTAATTTTCCCGGCTATAGTAACGGACCGGAGGAATTCCCCATAAACATTTTGATGGGATATTTTCCTGAAATTGAATTGTTATTGAGGATTCTGTGAAATTTAGGAAATCTCAAGATATTTGAAAGATAATTCCGAATATTAGTTTCTAATGACAATTTTCAACTTTTTTAGAGAGTAGAAATCCCATATGCTGCCACTGAAACATATTAGTTGGCTATTTCTTCTATTACATTGAAATCTTTATATTAGTATGGAAGTAGAATCACTGGTTCAGATTCTATGACTAGTTTGTATGGAGCTCCTAGGGCTCTTATCGAAATTCGTGTTTTCTATACTAATTCAGATATATTTTCTTTCTGGGTAGATTTCAATTAATATTTGAAGGTATTTTGGATCAGTGATTATCCCCGTATGTTCGCTTGTCATTTGGCGGTCATGAACCGCTAGCAGCATTAACGGTGAGCGTTGAATGGTATTTGGTTCTGAAGAAAGAGTATAGCAATACTTTTTCAATAAAAGGATGGATTTCCAAAAGCCTTTCTGCTTTAAAAATCGAAGCACGTAATTTATGTTCTTAAAATGCCTACGTTTACTACCAAAGCTGTCTGAAATCCCGCTAAGAAAAAAACAATGATTTATTTGGCGATGAGCCCTTCCGCCACACGACGAGAAGCAAAAAGCATTTGCGAGCAGACTATCTACGCGAAATTTGACTTCAACAGCCACAACCAGCATTGGGGATTTTTGATGTATGAGCCAGTGAAATGATTGATGATATCACGAAAAGTATTAAGATTCCGATTTCCCAAGCGAAACGGTTTTGGGTAATGCCTCAATCTTCGCTCGATTAAATTGCAAATAATTATCTCCCAAGGCTGGTATATATTTTCAGGAAGTCATTGATTTTGTGATAATTTTGTTATTCTAATTATCATAATTATTACAAATGAAATATTAGAATTGGAGTGGAGTTGCTTGTGAATGGTATTGTCGCTAAATGCTTGTAACGTTTACATAAAATATATGATTTTATGATTCTCAAGATATAATTCTCAAATTAACAAAAGCCCTTAAAGTCGTTTTCTAAATTTCGTCCTGAAACTGATTTTATAGCAGTCCGAAGGTCAAAAGTTCAATAATCCTACCAATTCGACCCCTTCCACAAGAAGCATTGATCATTTTGAAAGTGGATGTTTAAAAATCTGTGGTATCATTTTTCAACTCTGTAAACGAAGAGATGTGTGTTAACCCTATCTGGTCTGCATGGATGAGGAGAGGATCGGGGCATTATGTCCCCATACCAACTTTTCACGCAGCTTCGGAACGAAGAGAACAAGTGATCTGAAACTTTCTGACTTTTCCGCAAATCTTATTGGCGCATAATCCTAGGTGCAAATGATCAAAATGATTCAACATGGCGGCCACGATGTGTCCCCAGAAAATAGGTTTTAAACAAAAATATTTTCTATCCATTTTTTCATATTGCTTGCCTAAAAAGGCACAATAACAATTTAATTTTCCAAAACTAATTATTTTCTATCTTATTAATTAGTTTTTGAGAGATAATATCGAAAAATAGGCAAAAAATGGCTGTCGCATGCTGATAGCAAAATACGAGCGTAGCGTGCAAGATCTATGGCGTTACGTTTCGTAACTTGTGTCTAATTCCGCTTAACCCGGAGCTAGGGGCCGTATGAACCCATGTACTTCAAGATCCTCATGATACTCATATGAACAGTCACAATCAAAGCGTGACTGAGATACATCATTCTTTAGATGACGACTTTACAACGTATATTATGGATTAAGAATACTGATCAGCGACACGGATTTGATATTGTTGGAACATCATGATGTCTTGCCGGATTCATTGAAAACTGTTGATCGCTTCTCTCTTGCAGGAAACAAGCCTATGTTTATGTATACTATGATTGTCTTTTTGAATTTGGTGCTAATACTGTTATATGGAATATGGAACAGGTCTTTGGATTATGGACGCGGATATTCTCTAGTGGACGACGGCTGAATTATGAATGACTGACCAGACGCTTGTAATTACGACAAGATGACGTCACTATGTCGTTATCTTTGGGACCATCTTGGATTTTTAGCCCACCATGCTGTTCAAATCGCTTTTCGTCCGTGGTCCGTCGTCCGTCCGTCCGTCAGTCCGTCTGTAAACAATTCCTGTTATCGCGATTTCTCAGGAACTACTGTACGGATCTTTCTCAAATTTGGTACACAGGTTCCCCTTGGGATCTAGTTGTGCAAGATACCTTTTCTGGTCCGATATGAAAATCCAATATGGCCACCAGGCGGCCATCTTAGATTTACCCATGAAACTTTGTTATCGCGATTTCTCAGGAACTACTGCATGGATCATTCTCAAATTCGGTACACAGGTTCCCCTTGGGGTCTAGTTGTGCTAGATACCTTTTCTGGTCCGATTCGAAAATCCAATATGGCCACCAGGCGGCCATCTTAGATTTTCTCATGGAACCTTGTTATCGTGATTTCTCAGGAAATACTGCATGGATCTTTCTCAAATTTGGTACACAGGTTTCCCTTGTGGTTCAGTTGTGCAAAATACCTTTCTTGGTCCGATTCGAAAATCCAATATGGCCACCAGGCGGCCATTTTGAATTTCCCCTTGAAATTTTGTTATCGTGAATTCTCAGGAACTACTGCATGGATCTTTGTTAAATTTGGTACACAGGTTCCTCTTGTGGTCTAGTTGGGTAAGATATCTTTTCTGGTCCGATTCCAAAATCCAATATGGCCACCAGGTGGCCATCTAGGATTTCTTCATGAAACTTTGTTATTCCAATTTCTCAGGAACTACTGCATAGATCTTTCTAAAAAAGTTGATTTACCTTTTCTGGTCCGATTCGAAAATCCAGTATGGCCACCAGGCAGCCATCTTGGATTTTCCCATGAAAATTTGTTATCGTTAGTTCTCAGGAAATACTTCATGGATCTTTCGCACATTTGGTACTCAGGTTTCCCATGGGGTCTAGTTGTGCAGGATACCTTTTCTGGTCCGATTCGGAAATCAAATATGGCCACCAGGCAACCATCTTGGATTTTCCAATGAAACTTTGTTATCGTGATTTCTCAGGAAGTGCTGCATGCGTCTTTCTCAAAGCTGGTACTCTGGTTCCCCTTGGGGTCTAGTTGTGCAAGATACCCTTTTTGGTCCGATTCGAATATCCAATATGGCCACCAGGTGGCCGTCTTGAATTTCCCCTTGAAACATTGTTATCGTGAATTCTCAGAAACTACTTCATGGATATTTCTGAAATTTGATACACACGGCCCACATGGGGCCTAGTTATGCAAGATACCTTTTTTGGTCCGATTCGAAAATCCAAGTTACGCTTCAAATTAATACGGTATTCTCCGAGTTGTGACTTTGTATCACAAGAGTCGACGGATCAAACAGTGGGGCATATTCTATGTATTACTATAGAGAATATGCATACATTCACCTTCTATCTCAAGGAGTTTAAATGATTCCGAATGAAAATGTATTTCTTCAAATTTTAAACCACTTTACTTTAGTCCATGCCGTTGCAAGTGAAATGCCCCACCATTTCGTCTGCCGACGGGTCGGCAACACGAAGGGACGTCACTCTTGTGATACAACGTCACTATGCGACAACTGTAGACTACTGCGTGTTTTGATAATCAGGATTCAGACACTTTCAAGATTTCAACATTACCGCACGGACCGGATCCCTTCAGTATTAAGTTTTGTATCATCTTACTGTTTTCGAGCATGGTATCTGAAAAGAGATATCTCAAACTAGCCCAGTAAACAGAACAGAAGTAGCATTCATTCCCAATTATAAAATCTTAAGTATGTTTCATAGCTCATGCCAAAGTGTCAAAAGAGATTTGTCTTCGCTTCCAGTACCCAATGATGGCACGTGCAAAAAAAAATACTACAAAACGAAGACGAAGGATTCTCCGGACATTCACTTTCACACTAACTTTGCTCATTTCACTTGTATTATAACAACCGGCATCAAGTGAAGTTTCTAGAAATCTTGAAACTCCTGAAACTTAGAAAGGTAATATCTTGGTGTTTCCCAGTGTCCCTTTTTCGATCTTTTTGACTCAAGTTCGAAATTCTGCAAACAAAATTACAAATCAATCGTTTGTTCTTAGTAACAATGGACAAAAAGATCCTCTTGTCATTAGCTTACAATTATCGGACAATGGTGGGCGCCAAGATCCTTCAGGATCTCTCGTCTTTTTATATTTTCTTGTAGAGCCAGATATATAAAGTGGAAAATTTCAGCCCATTACCCCAAGGGGGGTATCGAAAATAAATAGGGGACAGCCTCCAAATCGCTCAGGCCTGGTATAGATTTACATGTAAAGCCTGATTGTACCTTGAACGGAATATACCTGTACCTAAAGAGTTGATAATGTTTTTAACCCTACCTGGCCGGGGGGTGGGGCGAAATGGCCCCCCTACCAAACTTTCTGCGCTATCTCTGGAACGACAAGAAAAGGAGAGCTGAAACTCCTTGACTTTATAGTTTATCATATTGGGGTCATTTTAAGCCTTTTTGCATAACCCCACGAGTAGTGGATCATGGGTGAATTCAAGATGGCGGCCACATGGGGTACCAGAAATGTGATGTTTTCGTCATATTTCTTCAAAATTTCTGCTTTTCCGCGATGAAAAGTGGGCAGAAACTATTTTATTTCACATCACTTCACTATTTACTAATTTATCATGCAGTTTTTGTGGAGAAATTGCGTAAATAAAAAATTCGGAAAATCCGACCTTAAAATCGACCATAAAATGCCGTTTTTGGAAATGACGTCACTGTGACGTCATCAAATCGGCCATCTTGGATTTGTTTACATTTTCTGGTAGATCTTGACCCAAGGGTATAATGTGGTAAGTTTCAACCCCCTACCCCAAGGGTAAGAAAAATAATTGGGGGGCATTTCGGCACCCCCCCCAACCTTATTATGCTTCAGCTCAGAAAATGCGACTATTAAAAATACAAATGCACAGCGGAAGATCTCATCAATCATGTTCTCCCTTCTCATGAACAAATCCCCTTTCACATGAATGTTCCTGTCGATATTGCTACTTTTTCAATCACACTGATTCATAGTATATCAGAGAAAATTGGAATAAATTTTCTTCAAGAAGTAGCATACATGAAATACATTAATCGTCACTCTCTAGGATAATGCCATAAAACAAAAAGCGCTTTCATAAAAGGCCCGCGATTGTGTCCTTATCAAAAGTATAATCAATAGCCGGCGATAATGAGAAGACTGTGATCAAAAACAAAGTGTGAATGAAATCAAATGATTTCAGACAGAGTGACGTTATATAATCCATCCACCTCCGGTATCATTTTAGATATGTTAGAAAAGGTAATTTTTACACTCAAATTGAAAATTGTCACAATCAAATTGGAATTGACGTTGGAGCTCAGTAAAGAGAAATGCACGTCTAGAAACTGACGAACTGACGAATCCTATTCTTAGGATGACAGTTTCCTGGTAAAATATAAATACTTGTGCTGGATGGATCAGTCCCGTACCCTCATAGTCTGGTACCAAATCGCCAGAGCAGTGAATGCTAGCACTCTAAACCACTCGGCCACCCAAGCTTTCACAAAAGAAGTTCGGAGATCGGAATCTAGATTGCGCACATTTACTACCCCTCTAATAGATTGAGTAGTAGCACAGCTCCTAGAGCCGATATTATATATTCATACCATTGTGAAAGTGGGTAATCAAGCTCCTATGCTTCAAACATTCAAGTGATTTCCTACATATTCAGTTCAGCAATGGACAATATATTCATAAACTAGACTGTCATCCGTTACGTTTACTGTATGCAACAGCGGATTCTTGAGCACGCAACTACTGTGTTTTTTCAACCGGATTATTGCGATTAACCTGGACTATACTGCATGATGCTTGTCGATTTGGGGTGTGACTTTAGATACGTCGTGTCATACTTGCAACACAAGAAAAGTTTCACTCAAACATCTTTTATTCCTCTCTCGTTTTCAGAGAGCCTCAGATATAAAATGTTGGGGACAGTCCATTTCATACGATGACGCGTGTAAATAGGAGGCAGGTAAATGGTTATGAATGATTCAATACTGACGTCATCTTGATGAAGGAACGGTATGATCACAGTAAAACAGCGAAATTGCATCAATGCCATAAACGAAGTTGGATTTAGTTACTTATTTATTCAATATATTTAGACAAGGCAGCCAACCCCCTAAATAACTGCTTTTCATTGGCGCACTGTCATACAGTGCTTAACAGTGCTTAACATTGCTTAACTATTAACTATTAAAGCAACTCTATTAAATAAAGTAAATAAATAAAGCAATTAATTGAAGTAACTATATAAAGTAATTAAACTGTTCAAATATATCAAGAGGTCCTATAGAAGAAAGACAATAAAATTCTGGATAAAATCAGAATTGCAATTACACTTGTATGGTATTCCACTTGCAAAGCGTTAAGAGATAGCCTATAGCGAATGTTTCCAGGTAAAAAATTCCGCAATGGGGCACCTTGACACTTAAAAGTTCTCTGTCTCGTTATAGTATTAGCCAGAGATTGTCCCGCATTTCGTTGGTGAATATGGGTGGTGAAAGTGGCTACTTCGTGGTCTAATCCGGTCTAGTTATAAATTTGGATATTATTTTGTTGCCCAAAGTCTTGTCTTCTCATACCATAAGAAAACTAGACTCCGTTGAAGCAGTGCAGTGTGTTGTCGCCCTTTGCTATATACAAACAGCTCGATCCACTGATAACTGACTTCGAATTATTCGCATCATATTGACAAGGAAAAACGCGAAGCCAACACAACTAACTTTCTTTCGTTATTGTACTGAAGAGCAATTACTACCCCATGTACTAGTCCTTTTACCAGGAGGAATTCGCAACGGATGATCATGTTATATCCTGCAGAATGCCGACCATAGTCACTATCACTATCCGCTCTTGTCATTGCCGAACGCGAAACGCGAGTCCTTTATCCAATGTTCCTCTTGTTACATAATATAATATTTGAAGGTCTTCAACACATTTCGAGAAAGATCCAGATGGGTACAATCTAAGATTCCATGTACACTTCTACGATAAGGATATCATTCTGATAAACCTAAGCCAACATAATGTGTATACGTCTATCAATATGTATGCCGGCGCTTAGAGTCGCACATATATTGGGTGAATGAAAGATAAACTCCTAGTAACAGTCGAGGGTAGAGGAATGATTTGAGATGCCATTATTACAGCTCCTGGATATTATGTGTTCATGACCCACTGTCAATGCAGATTCCAAAACCCTTAAATCTTGTATTATTCACTGGATTCAGCGAGTCAATCTTTGTGTACGATTATTTGCATGGAGAAAATTATCATAATAAAATAGTGTTTGATGAAAATTAGGCTTTGATTACTGCTTGTATTTCTGCCTAAATATATCATGCACATCCTCTAGTGTACTGATGGTTCTAACATTACATATTGTTACGGTGAACCAGCATTTTAATGCGCAGAGAAAAATATTAAATTGATCGGTCATGATGTTTTAATATATATATACCTGACACCTTTTATTGTTCAGTTCCGACGATACCGGTTTTCAAAAAGAATGTGCATTTCACCTCATACTGAATAACAAATAAATAAAACTGTTGTTTCAATCTTTAAACGATTTCTCGAACTCGTAATGTGGGTCTATCTTCTGTCAAAAATACAAACTTCACCAAAGAGGAAATTCGATCATAAATAACTCTTTTTCAGGCTGAATACCTTTTTTGCACTAACGTTCGTCCGCTTCCACAAAGTGCTTGAACAAACTTGAGACGCGATAAATATCAGTAACTGCCGCTGCGTCATTATTTTCTTGAGACTGAAATATCTCGGAGTATTTTTAAAGTAATTGTAGTCACGATACTGCCGAGTTCTTCCTGTTCACGTTTGATTCATGACATCCACGTGTAGTATTATCTCAAGCATATATTTCTGTACCACGGAACCCTTTGCGCACGAATCACTCCACATTTGTCACGATTAGCGAACATTTATTTCTGAGACTATATTAAGGACTTGGATCCTTAACATGTACTGTTAATGTCAACTAAAGTATATACACTTTAGTTAGTTGTTTGCAGCTTTTGAACATAAAGGGCTAGCTCCGCATGATTTTTCTTATCTTATTTAGATCTCTACCTCTATAAAAATGAAGCGGGCATTCTCTCTCGTCGACTTTATGACAAAAGAGATGATTACAATTTCGACATCGTAAACTATCCCTTTCTGGATAGTAATATTCCAGTGGGACCTGCATATGGCGTATACATATCTCGCTTAGTAGCATTTGCTAGATCCTGTGTTAAATGTGATGATTTTAATCAACGTCACAAAACATTGTTGCAGAAACTTACAAAACAGGGCTATTCCACCAAGCGCCTCCACTCAAAGTTTCTCAAATTTGGCGATATATATCGCATGCTGATAGCAAAATACGAACGTAGCGTGCAAGATCTATGGGGCTACGTTTCGTAACATGTGTCTAATTCCGCTTAACCCGGGGCTAGGGGCCGTATGAGCCCATGTACTTCAAGATCCTCATGGTACTCATATGAACAGTCACAATCAAAGCGTGACTGAGGTACATCATTTTTAGATGACGACTCTATAACGAATATTATGGATTAAGAATACTGATCAGCGATACGGATTTGATATTTTGGAACATCATGATGTCTTGCCGGCATCATTGAAAACTGTTGACCGCTTCTCTCTTGCAGGAAACAAGCCTATGTTTATGTATACTTTTGTCTTTTGAATTTGGTGCTAATACTGTTATATGGAAATGGAATAGGTCTTTGGATTATGGACGCGGATATTCTCTAATGGACGACGGCTGGATTATGAATGACGGACTAGACGCTTGTAATTGTGACGTGTATAACAAAATGTATTCTACAAAAAGGCTACCGTTACTCCCTGATATTGATAATATATCACTCTGAAAGTATTTTTGTCATTCTTTCAATATAAAACTCCACTATAGTTGTTTCATGTATCAGGACTGAATTGATACTGAATTGCATACGACGATGTCATCATGTATTGGCGCTCACTTGGACAAAGCTCTCAGTAAGTGGTGTGTGCGGTTTAACATTCGGCAATTTGACAGAGCATATTCAACGAGTGCTAAGCACGAGTTGAACATCACCTATGGCTGATATTGGGGTCTTGGGCTGATACCAGGACCGATATGAAATGGGTACCAATAATCTCTATTTACAAAACGTCATGTGACCGAGTTCCAACCAATCAGGATAAACAAATCTGCCATGAAGTATAATAATGGGATATATGTGACACAACCATCTGTTGTAATTGAACCCCAATACATGAAACAACTATTTTGAGTTAATACAGAGAGAATTGCTATGTCATTTCAAGAATGATCCATTATCAATATCACGGAGGTGTAGTTTTGTTACATGCTGCAAACCAATAATAATGAGGAGCTAAATTCTGATTTTTTAACAGGCTAAAAAGTAGGCGACTAATTAAAATGGTCAGACTTCAACAATACATTGCTGGTCGTTTTTATACGGACCATTATCGTATGCATGTTACATTTTCATTTTTTTCTGAAATTACGTTGTGTGTCCTACTAGCATTGTGTTTGTGAATAAATATCGCATATAGTAATTATTATAACACATATAAGGGAAGTGGGAAGAGGTGCCGACATACTGACAGAGTCACATGACTTCACAGTATAGCCTCCCGGTTAACCTATTCTAAAGCACATACCAAGAATCTAACGATTCGTGATATGTGTTGTATCCCAGGTTAGTCCTGGCTCTGGGGGGGTTTCTGTGTACATCTCTCTTTTACAGCAAAACTTGGTATTTTCCTGTTCTGTATGTTGAGACCCTTGGAAAAAGTTTGGGTAACACTCGCAGATCAAGTACGTTTTTTCTGCACAGCCCAATACATGATTATGACTTGACGCCAATTGGCCAAATTGCTGAAATTAAATCTTCATATAATAATTCGCTGGTAGACAGAATTAGATTCAAATGTAACATTTATTTATCATGTTTAGACATAGCTAACACATTTTTAGCATGGTTCAATATCATAAACCTTCTTTTTTAGCAAAAAAATACGCTATTTAGCGAAATTTTGGCTAAAAATCACTCTCAGTTTAAAAGTCGCTCAAAATTCGATCACCCCTCATACACCCAATTTTGTAGATAGAGCAACCAAAATTGGTCAGAAGTTTCCTTATTAAGTCTTTTGATAACTCCATGCATCATATTTATGATTCAGGGTATTGTATAGTCACAGTTTGGTTAAATGTCGGCAAAAGTTACCCCTACCCTCAAAAAGCGGCATTAACCAAATTTGGTTAAATTGGTCTAACTTTAAAAGTAATTCTGATATGAAGTTCGTTTTGGTGTCTATGTATGGGTTTTTGATACCACGCTATTCATTGGAACCGTAATCAACCCCTTTTCAGTTGACCTAATTTGCATTAATTCGAAATGGCCGCCAAAAGCTCCAGGTTAAGACATCAGTCAAGAAGGACAAAGACAAAGTAAGTGTTACAGTAAGTCCAATAGAGTTTTTTGTATGGATCTGTGGTATTACAATCATGAAATATCACTGCTTAATCATTGTACGTAGGCCTATACCTGTTCAAATTGATTAATTTGCATAAATTCAAGATGGCAGCGCCATGAACAGACAAAATTTACAATGGTTATTTACACAGGCATGATTAATGGTGATTTTTAACACAAACGCAAACAAAATTGCCCATCCAGTGATAATTAATCTCTCTCAGAACTACTTTGAAGGTGCTGCCATCTACCTTAAGGAATCTACAACATCTTGAAGCCATGAGCATTTCAGGAAGCAGATATTTTGTTTTGGACCTGCTTGTTTTGCTTGTGGAGATATCCATTCGTTTCATGGAAACTGTGTCTGTGCCTTTTCCGATGAAAGGGAAGAGTATGAGGAACAACCCAAACAGAATTTCAGCAGCAATGTTCATACCATGATAATTTGTTTCCTGATCCTTCTAATTGGTCAACATGCATATCCAATAGGCCTATGTTTGTCACGAAGGCTATACTCCCGAAGTATTTTTTATTGATAGATACTTGGTACATGTATCTACCGGATTAATGTAACTTTAACATCATCATGATTGCTCTTTGTCACCTTCTGGCTCTCTAACAGCGTTATATGAGACATAATTTGAGTGAAATGAGCCTTTAAAAGCAAGACCTATGACATGTAAGTGGTGCCCTCTTTTTTTGAGTTGGTGAACTAAATTTCCACTATTTTCGATGCATAGTATGTTGAAAATTGCTTGAATACGGATAAATATATCACTGTGGCTTATCAGTCAGGTTTAAGCATGGTACTCGGTCAGACTCGCACACAAAAACACACACCAATACACCCACCCACCTACACACACACACACACGTGCACGCACGCATACACACACTTCCTGTAGTGTGTACCCTACAGGAGAGGTAACACCATCAGGTAGCCAGATCGAACATGGCCCCTTTCTCAACTACTCGAGCATGCGCACCTCCGATACTTCTCTTCCTGTACTACTACTCGACAACGCATGCGCAGCATGACATGACTTCCATTATGCCCTACGGGCTATACGGTACAGGGTGCACCACAGGTGCATGCGCATGCGTTCGATGTCATTTCTGAGCTCCAAGCTCAGACTCCAAGAGTTCTGCCCCACCGGAGCTATCACCACCATCGGGCGTTGTTTCTCCACTACTCAGAAATGAATAGAACGGGGGTTTTCCCAGAAAATTCCCCGAAGAGCAAATGTATTCCCACGAATGCTTCACACTGATACCGCTTGGAAGAGGATATGGGGCTACCACCCACCGCGGCCATGGAAAATGCAATCAGAATGCGCAAACAACTGTTTCAGGACATGCTGCCTGAACAATATTCTGGAATGCCGGACGAGGATTAGAACATACGGAATAGAGTGAACATTGCAACACATATATGGGAAGTGGGAAGAGGTGCCGACATACTGACAGAGCCACATGACTTCACAGTATAGTCTTCTAGTTAACCTATTCTAAAGCAAATACCAAGAATCGAACGATTCGTGATATGTGTTGTATCCCAAGTACGCTTTTATTGAATCTGTTCATGTGGCAACTTGGATGACATGATCACACGGCTCCTATCACCGACATAAGCGGTATTAGATATAAATCTAGAGAGCTATGATGGAAATGCTCTGATAACTCGTATATTGGTAATTGGTGAGCTGTGTCGCTGTGACAACTCGTACACTGGGGATTGGTGAGCTGTATCGTCGTCAGATGAAATGACGGCATTTAACACAAAAGACTAGTGTGTAAGTCCCGATGTTGACCCAGCATCAACTTCCCACAATGCCAACATATATCAAAGACCAAACAATCTGTACAGGGGGTGGGCCTCGGGGAAGAAACATCCACCAGCAGAATATCGCCATATACAGGTGAAAATTACAACACATATAAGGGAAACGGGAAGAGCATGACCGAACATTGAACTTTCTCGAAGGATGGCTTTTGAGTGGATAAGACCAGCCGAGAATGCATCTAACGGGCGAGAACGAATATGATAGACGCACCCCCAAATGGGGGC